>PVHP010017210.1:0-34715 GCA_004024765.1 Zapus hudsonius
CTGAGTGTATTAATTTAAATGACAGGGTGAACAAATCAGCTAGTGAGGAAGGAGACTAAAGAAAGATTGTCCTTCAGCAGGACAGTAAGGTACTCAAGAACAGGGAAAGCTATGAGTCACATACTCAGAAAGGAGCTGGTCGTGATGGCTGCAAGTGCGAGTGAAGGAACTGCCTGGGATGGGGTGAGTGATAAGATGCCAACACTGAAACTCTGAGGAATGGGGAAAGCAAGATCTATGAAAGATTTGGAGGAGAGAGAGAGAGAGAGAGAGAGAGAGAGAGAGAGAGAGAGAGAGAGAGAGAGAGAGAGAGAGAGAGAGGAGTAAACATAATATTTAGGCAGTGTCCTCCTGCCATCAAGACTTGAAAATGGAAGCAAATTGAGTCCAGAAGCAGATGGCTTATTTACTCTAAAAGAAGCAACTGGAGATTCCCAATCAGCCAGCATTTTGTGTTAAGGTAGATGTGAGTGAAGCACCCAGAAGATAAACTTGTTGGTTCTTCAATCATACTTATTTATTTACAAGCAGAGAGATAGAGAGAAAGGAGACGTAGAGAATGGGTCTCCAGGAGCTGCACATGAATTCCAGATACATGCTCCACTTTGTTCATTTGGGTTTCAATTGGGTACTAGAGAATCAAACCCAGATCTTTGCAGGCAAGTGCCTTAACTACTGAGCTATCCCTTCAGCCCAAGAACACATTTTTTTTTGAGGTAGGGTCTTGCTCTAGTACAGGCTGACCTGGAATTAGTCTCAGGGTGGTCTCAAACTATCAACAATGCTCCTACCCCTGCCTCCCAAGTACTGGGATTAAAGGAAGATGTGTACCACTACTCCTTGTCAAATCATCCATTTTAATAGTGGAATTAATTCATGGAAAATACTCCTTTATATATGAGTATACTTTTACTCTCTGTTAATTCATCATTTATTCAGCATTATCCCAACTCCTGGTACCAATAACTGTACATTGCTGGGATGAACATACAACCAGACACAGTTTATAGAAAGAACAGGTTTATTTTAACCTCATAGATCCATCGATGGTGAAAGAAGTTCACTCCCTTTCACAGATCCAAGTAGAGAGAAACCACCAACAGCTAGTACCACAAATGCCATTAGCTAGAACTCAAATTGTTCTTTCCACACCTTTGGGCTGGAATTCAGACCTTCCCCAAGTGACATGCCTCCTCTAGCAGGAATCTGCATTTTACAGACTCAGGAATGAAGTTTAATTAAAAAATGACTGAATCCGTAGGGCCAAGCATGTCCATTATCACATTCAAAGTACCACAAGGTTTCTATGTGACATTTCATTAACTTCACTCTCTGTGGAGACCATTATTGTAGGATTAAACTTTGGAGACATTATGTTGCCTTGGTTTTTCATGTTACTTTTGGTTTTTCATTATGGAGCTAGGTAATGAAATGAATTTATTTCTTTAAATATTATTCATGGAATTTTAACTTACCCTTATTCTTTCAGAGGGAGGGCTTACACTGTTTAGGAGTAACTGGGCTTCCTTCTGCTAAATTAGTGGTTAGGATCACCAGGCATGATCCCCAGTACTCCAATATTTCTCTTTCTATTTGTCTGGATAACTTGTCTATTGGTAAGAGTCAGGTAATGATGTCACCTACTATTGCTGTTTTGGGGTTAATCTGCATCTTCATTCTAGTAACACTGATTTTATGAAATTGGATGCTTCTCTGTTCAGAGTGTATTTGTTTAGAATTGAAATGTTTTCTTGATGGATTTTTTTTTCTCAGTATGAAGTAGCCTTTTTTATCTCTTTTGATTAATTTTGGCTTAAAGTTTGTTTTGTCAGATATTAGTTCAGTAGCATCTGCTATTTCCTAGTTCCATTAGTTTAGAATTCCTTTGCCCATCCTTTTGTCCTAAGGTAGTGTTCATCTTTGATAATGAGGTATAGTTCCTAGAGGCAGAAAACATATGGATCTTGTCTTCTAATATAAAGTTTTCTGTCTTTTATTCATTTTCAAGCAGAGAGAGAAACACACACACACACACACACACAGAGAGAGAGAGAGAGAGAGAGAGAGAGAGAGAGAGAGAGAGAGAGAGAGAGAGAGAGAGAGAGAACAAACCAGGGCTACCACCTTGGGGGCCTGGTTTATGTGGGTCCTGGGGAAGTTTTCTGTGTTTTGATTGGAGTAATGAGACCAATAATGTTCAGAGATATTATTGAAAGGTGTTTATTAAATCCTGTCATTTGGTTGATTTTGAAGTGTTTGCCATTTCCTTAGTCTGCATTTGCTTAACAATTATGTTATCATTGTTTATTTTTCCCCTGTAGCTTCTTGGATGTGTTTATACTTCTATTTAGTCTGAAGTATTCTTTCAGAATGCTCAACAGAGCAAATTCAGTGGTCATATATTTCTTTAACCTGTTTTAAAAAATATTTATTTATTTATTTATTTGAGATAGGGGGAGAGTGTGTGTGTATGTAAGAGAGAGTATATGGAGATATCAAGGCCTCTTGCTGCTGCAAATGAATTCCAGACACATGTGCCACTTTGCACATCTGGTTTTACATGGGCACTAGGGAATCAAACCCAGGTTATCAGGCTTTTCAAGCAAGTGCGTTTAGCCACTGAGACATCTCTCTAGCCCTAGCTTGATTTTTAAAAACATTTTCTTGGCTTAGAATTATATATATTAACACAACAATATGCTCAGTACCATAGGTTCTTAGATAAAGCCATTGAATCCATGGTGACATTTCCTCTTAAGCATTAATTATTCCTCCCCCCATGACTCTTACATTCTTTCTGCCCCCTCTTCCACAAATTTCTCTGAGTCATAGTGGGTGAGTTTAAATTTTGCATAGTTATTAGGCTTTTAAGAGTCTGTAAATTTGTATTTTGGACAATTTTGGGCACCCTTGGTGCCTCTCTCCATTGTCCTTCTCTAGGATATCTGCCTTGCTGTGGGAGTAGATCTTTTGCTCGTCATCTCACTTCCTTAGAGATTGTGTTAGAGCTCTAAATGGTGAGTTTGAGGTGAATCGTCTCCTGCTTGAGTGTCCCCCATCAAATCAGGTCCCTTTGGTGGAGTTCGGTTGTCCCTGGTTCTCATTGCTTTCTGAAAAATACAAGCAGAGTCTACAGCAGAGAGTAAGATTATTATTGGTTAGTGGAGACAAATATTGCTAGGTTGGTGAGCATTTGGTGGGTGTAGCCTTTCTGAGGACCTATGGTTAGTGATGACTTCCCAACGTAGATGGGGTTCTTGGTCCCACTTTACGGTTGCCTTGGGTCCCCTTGCCAGTCAGGGGATCCCTGACTTTGAGCAGATCTTAAATCCAATTAGCCAGCTGTTGATTACCCACTTAGGTTGGGCGCCACTATTGCACAAATGGGAATTTCTTGACTTGCTTGTCTGTGCCATATAGCAGTGTGTTCTGCACTCTCAGTCCATTGGTCAGTGTAACTTGAAGATGCCTCCTGCTCTCTCAGGATATCGTTGGTCTGGTTCCCCTGGCAGCTCATGCAACACCATCCGGCATTACCCAGGCTGCCCATCTGGGAGCTGATTTCATTTCTGGACTCAGCAGGGTCTCTCAATGTTGTGTGATATCAGTCTGTGGAATCATCAGCAATAGGGTCTCATCTTTTGCCTAAGGTGGGTATTCAAGGGATGTGACAAAAATTTGTCTTGTTTTAGGGACCATGTGGGTCACTCTGATCAACAGCTCATTGTGGTAGGTAACTACTTACAGGGTCAGGGAGCCAAAGGTCAGCGTCCTTTGTACCATAGGTAGGCTTCAACCCCCCCCCCCCCGCTTTGGGGCCCTATCTACCTCCAGAACTTTTTGTACAGAAGATAGGATTCTATGGAGTCAGATTATTGTTAGTTTAGGTTTGTGTACATCTCCCCCTTCTGTTGTTTCTGCACCTGCCCCCATTTCCTTCTGTCCCCTTTGCCTTTCACCTGAGTCACTAGTCATATTTACTTAAAGTTCAGTTTAACCTGATTAGGGGCCACAGATAAGAGAGAATATGCGGCGCTTGTCTCTCTGTTCTTGTGTGAGTTCACTGAGTATGATCTGTTCCAAATCCATCTATTTTTCTTTGAATTTTGTTCTGTAATTTTCCCTAATTGCTGAGTAGAATTTCATGGTGTATATGTACCACATTTTTGATATCCAGTCATCTAGCGATGGGCATGTAGGTTGGTTCCAATTCCTAGCTATTATGAATTGAGCCTCTATAAACATGGTTGTGCAGATGTCTCTGTGCTGAAATGTGGAGTCTTGAGGATATATGCCCAGTAAAGGGATAGCTGGGTCAACTGGTAGTTCTATATCCATCCTGTTCAGAAGCCTCCACCCTGCTTTCCATATTGGTTGTACCAGTTTGCATTCCCACCAGCAGTGAAGGAGGGTCCCTTTTCCCCACATCCTCGCCAGCATCAATTGTTGGTAGATTTTTTCATGATTGCCAGTCTTACTGGAGTGAGGTGGAATCTCATTATTGTTTTGATTTGCATTTCCCTGATGTTGAACATTTTCTTAAGTGAGAATGGGCCATTTGTATTTCTTCCTCTGAGATTTCTGTGTTGAGCTCAGAGGCCCATTTTGTGAGAGGGCTGTTTGATATTTTATTATTTAATTTATTGAGTTCTTTGTAAGTTCTAGATATTAGACCTCTCTCTGTGTTGTAGCTGGCAAAGATTAACTCCCAACCTGATGGTGGTCTATTGGCTTTGAATGGTAAGTTTGTCTGTACAGAAGCTTTTTAGCTTGACGAGATTACATTGGTTAAGTGATTGCTTTACTTCTTGGTTTACCGGTGGTTTGTTCAGGAAGTTTTTCCTTACTCCTATTTCATAGAGAGTTTCCCCTATTTTTTCTTCCAGGATTTTCAGAGTTTCAGGTCTTATGTTGAGATCTTTGATCTATTTGGAGGTGATTTTAGTGCATGGTGAGAGGACTGTGTCTCTTTTCATCATTTTACAAGTGTTTATTCAATTTGTCCAGCACTATTTGTTAAAGATGCTATCTTTACTCCAGTTGACATTGTTGGCATCTTTATCAAATATTAAGTAGCTATAGTTGCTTGAGCTTAGGGCAGGGTCTTCAATTCTGTTCCATTGGTCTACCTGTCTTTTCTTATGCCAGTACCATGCTATTTTTGCTATAATGGCTTTGTAATATATCTTTAGCTTGGGTATGGTGATACCTCCTGATGAGCTTCTTTTACTAAGGATGGCTTTGGATATCTGAGGACTTTTGCCTTTCCAAATAAATTCGGAAATTATTTTTTCTATGTCTACAAAGAATGACGCTGGTATTTTTATTGGCATGACATTGAATCTGTATATTGCTTTTGGGAGTTTTGCCATTTTCATGACATTAATTCTACCTATCCAGGAGCATGTAAGATCTTTCCATCTTTTCGTGTCATCCTCGATTTCCTTCTTCAGTGTTTTTATGTTTTCATTATATAAGTCTTTCACATCCTTGGTTAGTGTTACTCCAAGGTATTTGATTTTTTTTTGAGACTATTGAGAACGGGACTTATTCACTGATTGCTTTTTTCTGTGTGAACATCATTTGCATACAGGAAGGCTACTGATTTTTGTGTGTTAATTTTTTAAAAAATATTTTATTTATTCATTTTCAAGCAGAGAGATATGAGAGAGAGAGAGAGAGGGAGAGAGAGAGAGAGAGCGAGAGAGCGAGAGAGCACCAAAACCTTGTGGGTTTGTCTTATGTGGGTCCTGGGGAATTGAACCTGGGGCCTTAGGCACTGGAGCCAAGTGCCTTAACCACTGAGCCAACTCTCCAGCCCCGTGTGTTAATTTTTTATCCTGCCATTTTGCTAAAGGAGTTAATCACCTTCAGTAGTTTAGTGATACTCTTCTTTGGGTCTGTTACATATAAGATCATGTCATCTGCAAAAAAGGATAGTTTAACGTATTCCTTTCGATTTGTATCCCTTTTATATCTTTTTCCTGTCTTATTGCATTTGCTACTACTTCAAGGACTATGTTGAAGAGAAGTGGTGAAAGTGGACACCCTTGTCTTGTTCCAGAATATAGTGCGAACTCCTTGAGTCTTTCCCTATTGAGTATGATTTGGGCTTAAGGTATTTATATATGGCCTTTATAATGTTGAGGTATAGATCTTCTATTCCAAGTTTCTGAAGTGTTTTAATCATGAAGTGGTTTTGAATTTTGTCAAAGGCTTTGTTTGCATCTATTGAAATAACCATGTGGTTTTTGTGGCTGAGTTTATTAATGTGGTGGATTTTGTTGATTGACTTCCTTATGTTGAACCAACCCTGCATTCCTGGGATGAAGCCAACTTGATCAAGGTGAGTAATACTTTGGATGTGTTGTTGCATTTGGTTTGCAAGGATTTTATTCGGAATTTTTGCATCTAAGTTCATCAGGGATATAGTTTTATAGTTTCCTTTTCTGGATTTGTCTTTGTCCGATTTTGGTATTAGAGTGATGCAAGCATCATAGAAGGAGTTTGGAAGAACTCCATGTTCACCAATGTGATTAAAGAGCTTCAGAAGGAATGGTTTCAGTTCTATGATGAATGTTTGTTAGAATTCAGCTGAGAATCCATCAGGACCTGGATTTTTCCTTCTGGGGAGATTTTTAATTACATTTTCAATTTTGGTAGATGTGATAGGTTTATTTAGGAAATTTATCTGCTCCTGATTTAGCTTTGGTAGATGATAACTGTACAGGAATTCATCCATTTCTTTCAGGTTCTCCAGCTTTGAGGAGTATAGGCTTTGGAAGTATGACCTGGTGATTCTTCCAATTTCACCTGTTTTGATCTCACCATTTTTATTTCTAATTTTATTGATTAGGGCCCTCTCCTTTTTATGTTTGGTTAGGTTGGCTAGGGGTCAATCTTGTTTATTTTTTCAATGATCCAGCTCCTTGTTTCATCAATTTTTAAAATTGCTCTTTTGGTTTCTATTTCATTGATCTCTGCCCTGATCTTAATTATTTCTTTTTGTCTTGAGTTCGTAGGGTTGGTTTGTTCCAATTTTTCTAGTGCCTTTAGCTGGTTGGTTAAGATTCTAATTTGGGATCTCTCTGTCTTTGTTATGTAGGCATTAAGTGCTATAAATTTTCCCCTTAGGACAGCCTTCATTGTGTCCCATAGGTTTTGGCATGTTGTACTTTCAGTATCATTTTCAATTTCTGTTTTAATTTCTTGAACTAACCATTCATTATTTAATAACATATTGTTCAGTCTCCAATGGTGCATTTTCTGTTTTTTTTTCTCCCATTGTTTATTTCCAGCTTCAGTGCATTGTGGTCTGATATGATGCAGGGTGCTATATCAATTTTCTTAAATTTATTTAAACAAGATTTGTGACCTAATATGTGGAGAAAGTTCCATAAACTGCTGAGAAGAATGTATGCATGGGGTCCCTCGGACCCCCCCTGAGGCTACCTGAGGCTGCCAAGAGGTGGCACTGGGTCCTTGGTACCCACCTGAGGCTGCCCTGAGGTGGTGCAGGGTCCCTGGTACCTGCCTGAGGCTGCCTGATCCACCCAGCGGCGTCTGCCTGTGTGCAAAGGTGGGTTGGGGATGAGTGTACCCGAGGGCACTGCATGAGAGGGAAGGGGCCCTGGGAAGGAAGGGGCCCCTGGAGGGTAGAGGCCCTGGGAGGTAAGGGTGCTGATCATCAAGGTCTCAGGTCAGGACTATCTGGGAGGAGACAATGGGCAATGGTGGGAGCTTGGGGTAGGGGAGGGGCAGCTCTGCATTCTTCTGCAGATCAGAGAGCAGCTGGGGAACCCAGTCTGGGCTGATGTGTGAGCTGGGGAGGGGGTGTGCCTTGGGTAGGGGCCAGCTGGGGTTCGGGGTCTGGAACCCAGCTGGAAACTCAAACCTTTATGGAGAGTGTCCTGGCAAGGCTACTACTTGTCTGCCATCTTGCTCCACACCCTCCCTAGCTTGATTTTTTTTAAATGGAATCTTTTTTGTTCTTGTTGTTCAGCTGTATTTGCTACAGATAGTTTTGCTTGGTATTTTAGTCTGAGTCGGCAGATATGTTCTTTCACAACTTTAAATTCTTCATTCTAAGCACTTCTTGGATTTTAGTGTTTCTATTGAAAAATCTGCTGTTATTCTGATGGATCTACCCTTAAATGTAACTTATTCATTCTTTCTTTATATCTTTTAGGTCCTTTTCTTTGTTCTGTATATTTAGTGTTTTGACTCTAATTTGACATATTGAGTCTCTTTAGGAAGTACTTATCCATAGACTATAGCCCTTAAATCTGATCTTTTCAGACTCATAAGTCCCTATATGCTTATGTGTCTAATTCTAGGATTATTTTATTCCTTTTCCCCTGTTTAGATGTATGAGACACATTGAGGGCTACCATTGGATGTATAGGCTTTGACATTCCTCCATTGCAGACACCTTCTGGAACAGTGGTTTAATTAGGGACTCTGCTCCACGTAGTTGCTCAGGGAATGAGCTCATACATACTAGACAATCCAGATTCTTTACTGCAGTGTTGGGAATGAGAGCCTCCTCTGCTAATTTCCTTTTTTTTGGCTTCTGTGGTGGTATTTTCAGAAATATTTTTATTTATTTGCAAGGAGAAAGAGGGGAGAGAGAGATGGAGAGACAGAGGGAGAGAGAAAGAGAGAGACAGAAAGGGAGAGAGAGGGAGAGAAAGTGAGAGAGAAAGAGAGAGGTAGGGAAAGAGAGAATATGAGGGAGAGAGAGAATGAATGGGCACACCAGGACCTCTCTCCACTGCAAACAAACTCCAGATGCATGTGCCACCTTGTTCAACTGGCTTTATGTGGGTACTGGGAAATCAATCCCAGGTGAAAATACTTTGCAAGCAATTGCCTCCAACTGAGCCATATCTCTAACCTGTATTTTAATGATAACCAGCATTTTAATGATGAATATGAATGTTCCTTCTCTGGTTTCTCCTTCTCCTTCCCCTTTCACTTTTTCCTTTCACTCTTCTTCTTCCTTTCCCTCCCTCCTGCTCTTATTATAACCCAGGTTGAAGATTTCTTGATTATATGTGAGTGGCATCCTGACAGTTGTAAACCATCAGCATTTTGGCAAACACTGAATTTAAGTAATTTGCCCATGGTTCCAGAGCTAGGAAAAATCAGAACAGTACTTGAAATTAAGCTATAATCACCTATACTTACTTTGCTCTATTCACATGGTGCTTATTGGGTGTGTAGTTTTAGTACAAATACCAAATGCTTACTGACAGAGTTCCCTGTATTTAAACATGCCCTCTGGCCTTACCCATTGTCACGTCTAGAAAATTAAAGTTCTATAATTTAGTGTCCTCTTTGGCAGAAGTAGGGTGGGTCCACATCTATATCTAATCTATATCTATATCTTTATCATCTATATCTATATCTGTATCTATCATCTGTATCTATCTGTATCTATTTCAATCTATATCTAATCTATATCAATCTGTATCATCTAGATCTATAACTGTATCTATATATATCTCTATCAACTATTTCTAAATCTATCTATCTATCTATCTATCTATCTATCTATCTATCTAATCATCTATATCTATATCTATATCATCTATATCACCTGTATCTATTTCTATCTGTATCTATATAGACTGAGATGAAGACTAAACAAGTTAATGGATTTGGAGTATTGATGCAGTTCCTGGCACACAAAAGACCCCCTATAAGTATCTGCCTTTCTCTAAACTCTGATCTCATCCCTTTATTGAATTGTGGTTTCTCAAAGGCAGAGGCACTGCATAGCCCAGCTTATAATAGTAGATTAGGAACTACCTGATATATGAATTAAGAATTTGCAGAGCCATTTAAAACTAATCTTGGTCAGCTCTTACTTCACCAGTTTACTCTGTTTTCACCTTGTTTTTAGGAGTCACACACATATGCTATATAATACCCGTGTTCCCATTCATATACAAAATTGACTTCTTAGCTTCAAAACCTTCAACAAGGGGTGGAATCTGGAAACTTTTTCTCTGTGCGAGTGATACATATAAGACCAGTGTGGGGATCTACTGACCCAGAATGTTTCATTTTCTCCGGTAACCAAGTGTCATATTATATGCAGTTGCTATATAAAATATAGGACACTCTGTTAACTGTGAATTTTAGATGAAAAATAAATACTTTTTACATGACTCTATATCAAATACTATATAACATATATGGATATTAAAGAATCTAAAATGTAAATATAATCAGATGTCTTGTATTTTTGTCTGTTAGATCTAGAAACTCTAGCCCTACAGTAATGAGGATACATGAAGAAAAATGAGATCTTTACATACATGCTATCTATTGGCTTTTAAGATGTACAGTAAAACCATGCAAATTATTAGCTGAGGCTCCTGAGAGTTCATCTTTTCCGTCACAAATATTATTTTGCATAGTCCACCAATAAAAATAGATTTAGAATTACACTAGAAATGATTCATGCTTTAAGAAATTTCTAGCACTATAGAGAGTTTAGGTGACTACCCTTTTGTTACTATACAGCTCAGAGAAAAAAACACTGCCCAACAACTCCTTTCTACTACTCACTGTCCCATTTTCCCAAGTCTGAATCGTCAGACATCTGTAGTCTTATTTTTATGGTCTGCACAAGGCTGAAATGATGAAAAACTGTTCTGGGCTTAATCAAAAGTCTATTGAATAATAACGAGTCTTGTAGCAGTCTGGTAAAGAAGGGAGATCAGACCCACTTAACCATAATGGTCTTACAAAGTAATGAAGACTCAAGTGGTCCTTATTAGGTATCAAGCTGTGAATCATAACTCATCTCACATTCTGATTGCTGAAGGAAGTAGGTAATTGATGTGACAGGATGGCTATTATTATTATTACTTTTTTAACCCAGAAACAGCAGCTAGAAGGCTGTCCCTAGTCTCTGTGGGGAATAACAGGTATGCATGGTAAGAGTTGGCCTTCCATTAAATCTCCAAGTGGGGGCTCTCATAAATTTTGTATTAAAATAAAGTAATGGCGATATTTAATGGCCATATTTATTTGAGGGTTAACAGCTTGTGAACAAACAGATAGCCCATTAACAGATGCTAACTTATGCTTTTACTTTAAACATTCCATTCTATCTCTCCTGTTTGGATTGAGGGCCAATGCAAATTATGGGTTGGGTTATTTCATAGGAAATGCTTGTTAGTCAGCTAGACACTTCTCTTTTGTGTCTTCTTTTTTTTTCCAGGAGAGTTCCTTATATGGTTCAGGGTTGCATATAATTTTAAAATTCATATTTTTATGAAGTATGAAGTTATTCTGGAAGTTTGCTCACTCCTGGAATTGAATTAAGTAAAAAAAAATCCCAAGAAAAATCTACTCTTGAAACATTACATCATTTACTCTGGAGAAGAATGCAAATAGGCTGGAAATACCATAAGTTTGAAGCAGGATTTACACACACTGAAGAGACACGACAGAGATTGCCATCTCAGTGCTCAAAGTGAGTAGACATTTCTATTTGATGAAGATGTGATCAGCCTGCCATTAGTATGACAGGTGATGACTGTACATATGTAATGAAACCAAGCCCTCCTGAGAAATTCTCTCCTCACAGTCTTCTACCCACCTCCTTTGCCTTTTCAAATTACTAGCCATATAAAGGACATATTTTCCCTTCAACTTACCTTTGGAGGAATATAATTAGGTGGTAATGCCAAGAGGGGGCTTTCAAGCCTGCTCATACTCTGTCTGATTCCATGGGCTTCCTCTAGGTGGGATGGACATCGGAAAACAAAAATATACGTTCTGTCCAATGGAACCATCTTCACCATCAGATATGAATATGGAGGATCCCTATATTACATATGGTTTTTACAGTGCAGTGCTAAGGAGTCATGAAAATAATCTAATTCATTGTAGATTAATAATGTGTAAAATATATAATAATGCATTGGGGATGTTCTAGAAAGGTCGAATGGCTGTACAAGTTTTGATGTGTGTCCTCTTGCTTTCTTATCATGGTAACAAATGGTGTGTGACCCAGTATCCATCCACACTTGCTGACTAATAAACTCTTGTGAGGTGAGGTTTCACTTTTGTATAGCTGGGAGGGCTCCTAGGAGGAAACTAGCTAGAGCATTCCTTGTGATGCCAGTTTCTTTGGGATTCCTTTATTGGTGAATGATACACAATGATTGTACAGGGTTTTGGTCAATGGCTAGTATTTTAGGGTCTATTATATTTTTATTTTATTATTATTATTAATATTTTATATATTATATTTTTTAGCCCAAACTTGAATGGCTAATCTCTGGTTGTCAATTTAACAGGATTTAGAATCAACATGAAAACAAATCTCTGGTAATGTCTTTGAGGAATTTTTTTGAGATTAAGTGGGAGGACCCAGCCTAACTGTGGGCAGTACCAGCCCATGGCTGGGTTCCTGGAGTGTATAAAAAGGAGAAATCTAGGGGATTGTTGTGGTTTGAATGTAAAATGTCCTCCATAGCTTTATGTGGTTGTGATTAAACCTCCTACTTAGTCCCTAGGTTGTGGAATCTTTGGGAGGAGAAGCCTTGCTGGAGGTGGTGTGTCACTGGGGGCAGATGTTGAGATTTTTTAGTTCATCCCTGCTTGGTGTTGAGTGTTAACTTGCTCAGAGACTACTTCCTTCCTGCTGCTGTGATAGCATGTGTGACACCCTGGCTGCCTGCTTTGCCATGATCTCTCCTTCATAATGAAGATTTCCTTAAAATTTTAAGCCAAAAGAAGCCCTTTCCTCCTATAACCTGCTTATGTTTGGGTGTTTTGTCCCAGGAATGGGAAGGTGTTGAATAGCAAATTATCCTGAATTGAAATATTCTCTCCAGAAGAGAGGAAGGAGCTCTAGTGATCCAGGAAGTGAAGTCTGGAAGACCTGAAATTTAAAAGGTCACATGACCACTCTTCAAAGTTGTAGGACCAATGAGAATAAACAACTCTAGAAGGGCAGGCTGTGACCAATGTTAATTAGCAAGTGAAATATTCTGTTCTGGAGGGAGGAAGGAAGCTTAGGAGTCTGGGGAAGTCAACCAGCCTGGGACCCCTCCCTAAGGCTATATAAAGGGAAAACAACTGCTTAGGAAGAGACTCTCCCACTGAGTTGCCTGTAAGAGTGCTCAAGACTCTCTGACCAGCTGAGATGCCTGCAGGTTGTGCAGTTTTCTCCAGAGACCCAGCTCCACAGCTTCTGTGACACATTGCCTATCTGGAGTGGGCTCTTTGGTGCTACTGCTGCCTTTTAGCCAGTCACTATTCCTTTAAGCAGCCCCTCACCCTTCTCTATAAGTAACCCAATAAACTCAGTGCTTCACCAAAACTGGTTTTGGTGTAATTGTACTTTGGTCTGTTGTCTGTGCCCTACCTGGGGTGAAGTCTTGTGCTTGTCTCTTTCCAGGGAAAAGGTTTTCCAGAAGGTTAAGTGCTATACTGCTGATATACTGACATTCCTTATTCCCCCCCTCTCTCTCACTCTCTTTTCCTCTCTCTCTCTCTTTCCCCTGCTGATGTGAAGATGTGATATCAGTTTCCTGATCCTTCCTGTTTTCCATGATACAATGGACTCTATCCTATGGAACTGCAGGGTGAAATAAACTCTTTCCTTTCATAACTTGCTTCTGGCTAGGTATTTGTACCAGCAACAGGACGTTTACTCACAAAATTGGTACCAGGAGTGGGGTTATTGCTTTGATAAGCAGTTCTTAGTCTTTTGAAACTGGCTTGCAGGAAGCATATTGTCATGGTTTGATCCAGGTGTTCCCCCACAAACAAATTAATGTGTTCTGGGTAATCGATCCTCAGCTGATGGCAGTTTGGATTTTACAACCTCGATGGAGCTGTATTGTCAGGGGCAGGCTTATGGGGGTTATAATCCAGCTTCCCCATGCCAGTATTTGGCACACCTTCCTGCTGCTGTTTCCAGTGCTGTGGCAGAGGTGATGTCCAGCCCTCTGCTCATGCCATCATTTTCCCTGCCAGGATGGAGTCTCCCCTCAAGTCCATAAGCCAAATAAACCCATTCCTCCACAAGCCGCTTTTGTTTGGGTTCTTTCTGTGCAGCAACTAAGAAGCTGACCACAACACATATGGAAGAATTTGAGACTTTGGGCTATAGTGCTGTAAGCAGAGTTTACTGGGCCATTCTGGTGGGAGTTTAGAAAACAGAAGACAAAGAGAAATGTGAACTGTGGAGACTTGAGTCACGAAGATCCAGAAGGGCAAAACAACTTTATCAGGAACTGGGCTAAAAGCACTTAATGTGGTATTCTAGCAAAGAAACTGGCTGCATTCTGTCCATGTCCTGAGAACTTGAATGAAACTGAATTTAAAAGTAATGGACTAATGTGAGGAAAGTTAAAGGCAGAAAAACATTAGGTCTGTGGCATGGTTTCTCTTTGTTGGGTTGATTTACATCTACAATGAAAGAATGAAATACTGAATGAAGAAATAAAAAAAAATAATAAAGCTTGGCACAGGAAAAAATAATGTCAAAATGTTTAAAATCCCAGGCCCAGAGACTGCAGCTAGTTTGGTACAATTGTTAAAGAGATCACCACCATTAAGAATACACCAGCTGCTCTGACAAGAATAGGAAGGAGTTCCTGGCGGCAAGAAACAACCCACTGAAGACTCAATGTGAATTCTTTTGATGGGAAAAGGCTTGAAGGCCATGGTGGACTTTATTCTGAATCTATAAGCTAAAATAACCTTTTTCCTTTCACAAGTTCCTTGTGGTTGAGTGCTTTTGGATCAGCAACGAAGAGTTGATTAATAAAAGCCTCTACATATTTGGTTGACATGAAAGAATTAGTGTGATTGTCAAAACAAAATTCCCTCCTGAATGTTTTTCAGACCAAGGTGGCGAGAGCCTTTGTCTTGATTGGTCAAAGCCTGGTCTTTGCTTTTTAGGGAAGAAAGATAAGAGTGGGGTGGGTCCTTTTTACATGGAAGTGATTCATAAGACAACATTTATAAGACTATATGTACTTTATAAATGTGGAATCTTAAAACCTTGTAATATAACTGTCAAATGGCATTTAAAAGACGAGTGAGGCTTTTCTCATGCTCTGAGATAGTTTTAGAAAGCTACAAGGTACCATTCACCTTCTAGTTTATTGCTGTTTCTACTTTGCCACAGGATCTGACATAAAAAGGCATTTTCAAAAATTGTGAATGGAATCCGAACAGTTTAATACTTTTCATTTAAAGGTCACTTAACTATTATTTAAATCATATTGGAAACAAAATTATTCAAGTTAAAAGGGCACATGCATTTTATGAAGACTTAGTATTACTTAATGGCCAAAAAACAATCATGCTAATGTCAACTTAATTTATATAAAGAAGATTTGGGGAATTTCAGCTAAAAAGTCCCTGTGTTTTAATAATTCTTAGATTTTTCCCTTACATTCTCTTAATATATTAGAGGCTTCATGACGTCTGTCACCTCAGGTGATGTATGTGGAATACTTACTACTTGGATGTCAGGTGCCAGATGAAAGAAAATGGGAAGCATGTCCTGTTTCTAGGCCTTCACAGTGAAGTATGGAAGATGAGGTGGGGAAACGCATGTACCCTGCCTGGCATTCTGAAGAGGCACAGCTAGCCTTGTGTTTACAGACAAAGGGAATCACTTCTGAGCAGGGGCTTGCAGGGAAGGTGGAGGACTGGTATTGCAGCTTGAATATGAACTGTCTTTCACAGACTCTTGTGTTGAACACTGATTTCTAACTGTGGCATTATTTTGGAAAGTGGTGAAAACTGTAGGAGATATGGTCTATTTGGACAAAATAGGTCAGTGAGGGTATGCTTCTTTGAGTTATGCCTCCTCCTGGGTGCCTTTCTCACTGATTCCTGCCTGTTGTGAAGTAAGTAGCTTCTGTCGTGTGTTCCCATGAACAGCACCATGATGCTCTGCATCACCATGGGCCAGAATCAATACAGCTGAAGATCATGGACTGAAACTTCTGAAAGTGAGCTAAATAAAACCTTCTGCCCTTAAGTTGTGTTAAATATTTTGTCACAGTAATGAGAAGTCTGACTAACAGAGCTGGGGAGGAGACATGATGTTCTAGATAGTGGGATACATTTTTTCTATAATGGGCCACAGAGTAAGATATTAGGCTTTGTGGACTGGACAGTCTTAGTTGTAACTCCTCAGTTTAGGGATGGGAGAATGACTGTGTTCTGTAAAATGTTCTATTTTATTATTATTTTTTATTTTTAAACTTTTTATTGATAGCTTCCATAATCATAGATTTCAAGCCATTGTGATTCCCTTCCTGCCCTCCCTCATATCTCTTCCTCCTAAAAATTAGTCTCTGATTTGTTTTGGTTTTATCGTCTTTTTCTCCCATTATGTGTAGGCATTATCAGGCATTGCGAGGTTATGACTATCAAGGCCATTTTGCATTGTAAGTAGTCCTACCCTTCCTTTAGCTTTTATTATCTTTCTGTCATCTCTTCTGCAATAGATCCTGAGCCTCGGGAAGTGTGACAGAGATGACCCAGTACTGAATACTCCACTGTCACTTCTCAGCACTGTGGTGTCTTTTGCATTATCCCAGTGGTCACTGCCATCTGAAAGAGAGAAGCTTCTCTAGACAATAATGATAGGAACATTATCATGTGGGTATGCTTATTTAAAAAGGTGCTTGTATGGGAGTCTAGCCAGACAACAGCTGGTATTACTTACCTAGGGCTCATGAGCTCCCCTGATTTTGCCTATGGGCCATAGTTTTTCATTCCTTGCTATAGACCTTGAAGAGAGGGTTGATTTTGTACAAGTTGGAAGTGGAAGTAGAAATGTGGCATACACATATGTTATGGAGGTTTGTGAGTAAGAAAAGCAAGCAATAATAAAAATAATCATGAAGTTGTGATAAGGCAGAATCTATTTTTTAGGGACATAAAGGAGAAAAGAATCTAGAAAAAAATGTAGATAAAGTTCTGAAGAAGTTTTGGGTGCTAAACTGAGTAATCTATTTTGTTTTGAGGGTGGTAGGCAAAAAGTACTATAGTGATCAGGGGGAAAAATCAAGCTATATGGTAGTAAAAAAAAACCCAAAATAACAACAAAAAATATTTCCAGAGTCTTTTTATAATACATGTAAGGTTTGATGTAGGGGAACTTACTTTCCAGAGTGACAGTAGGTCATCCTTCACATGCTGACTAAGTGAACCAGGCATCTCAGCTTTGTAACACTTGACTCCCATGCTCACCACAGCACAGAAAAGAGGGCCTGAAGAAGTTACTTTTGCTTCTGGCTGCCTTGTCCAAAAGTGATGCCCTTTTTTCCATTACTACTCAGTGTCTAGAAGTCACATTATGGTTCGGTGCAACTCAAGCATTTACAGTCTCTGCTACATTGTCTGGAGGCAGAGCAAAGACAGTGAAGGCTGAGGAGGGACAGTGGTGAAAAGCCTCATAACAATGGCATTAGTTTTTGATGTGAAAGATGTGGAGGACTCACATTAACAGAAAGCAAGGAGACAGTTGAAAAGGTACTATGAACACATACTCAAGTGTCAATAAAGGCCTGATCCTTTATAGTTCTTCAGAACTTTCTCTACATTTTTTTCTTGATTCTTTTCTCCTTTATGTCCCTAAAAATAGATTCTGCCTTATCATAACTTCATGATTATTCTTATTATTGCTTGCTTGTCTTACTCACAAAAGTGGCAAAGCACAGTGAGAAGGCATTTAAGTCTTGGGTATAACAATTAAAAGACTGCAGTCAAAGTCATTTTTTGGATTATAGCTCAGACTTATGTTCCTGCCAAGTGAAGGGAAAAGTCATAAAAACATGTAATTTTATTTTTTTGGCACAGTGGTGTTGGATGCACATGTAAGTAGAAACTCTGTCAGAGTTGTCCATTGGACAAAGTGATTTGTAAGTGTGGTAATCAAACCTGTAAAGGAAGCTGGGTTACTGAAAAGAGATGGAACAACATGGAAGGGCATAGAACAAGGCAGAAAGAATGACACAGAAGGGATGCTTTCCTTTTACAACATAAGTGTCTTAGTCAGAGTTCTCCAAGGGAGCAGAACCAAAGAATGAATACATGTTATAAAGCATAGTAGAAAGGGTAATTATTAGATTTGCTTGCAGGATATTGGCTGGGAAGACCAACAGTAGCTGTCTTCAGGCCAGAGAGTGAAAGAAGCTAGTAGCTTCTCAGTCCATGAAGCTGGATGTGCTGGTAGTCCCAATATCACACTGAAGGCCTGAAGGAGTCCTAGAGAGCTGCTGGTCTTCAGTACACCCCAAAAGGCCAAGGAAGCTGGATTCTGATGTTCACAGAGGATAGTATCTACAAGGTACATGTACACGACCAGTAGCTAGCATGGGAAGCCAGGCAAAAGCTCTTGCAGCTTCATTAGATATAGTTCACCACTGGAAAGGCCATGCACACTGAGGGAAGGTTTTTCTCACTCCATCAATCCTTCTTGGAAATGCCTTCACAGACCTTACCGGGAGGAGTTTCTCTTCCTTGATACCTGGTCTAATCATGTTTGCAATTGAATTAAGTGGTCACAACCAGGTGACGAGTTCCACAGACAGCATAGTCAATGGCTGGCTGTGGAACACTGTAGAAATGATCATCATTTTGTAATGCTACTGGACACTGCTGGTGCATCACTGGCTTCCTTTAGATCTACTTTAATGCTCTGGGTGCTCCTGCCCAGCCTGGATATATTTTGGCTTCAGCTGTTTATACCTGCCCTTCTGCTTGTGAGCAGTGCCTTCAGGTTCCTGGAGCAGCTTTGATGGCTAGTTCAAAGAGAAGGAAATGCCTGCGATTTACCTAACCTCCCTTCAATCTAAGTCCTTAGCCCGAGACTGCCACTCGCAAAGTATGAAAGCTTTGCTTCTTTGCCTCAGGTCAGAATAACACTGAAGTATAATTTATACTCTAGAGTTCCCTGGTGTAACTGTGTGACTTCTTCCCATGCCCTGTCCTGCTTTCCATATGCCCAGAAGCACTTCCTTAATAGATCACTTGTCTATAAATTGGCATTCCAATATCCTCTTATGGGGAGCTGTACTATGAGTGTAACCTCATGAAGTAACAACTAGTAAATCTTTGTGTTTGTGTGTGTGTGTGTGTGCATGCACATGTGTATGTATGTGTGATGTTCCTGTAAATATGTGAGTGTTCATGGGTGTGGTCATTCTATGCACCTTTGTATGAGTGTAAAGGCAGCAGGTGATGTTGGGTGTCCTCCTTGATTACTCTCCTCTGTACTTACTGAGGCAGGGCATCTCACTTTTGATTCCAGAGCTGGCAAATTCAATCAGTCTACTTAGCCAGCTTGCCCTGGGACGTCTCTGTCTCCACTTCCTGAGCAGTGGGATTACAGGTGGTCACCACATCCACCTGGCCTAAGTGTTGGTGCTGTGCAAACAGACTCTGGCCCTCATTCATGTGCAGCAATTGACTTATCAGTGGAATCATCTCCCCAGCCCCAGAAAATCTTGAGTGGAGTAGTGAGAAGCAGACTTGATTTGCAAAATACTGAAGAGTGAGTTGATGGTAAGGAACTGACCCAAGACAGTAAATAATATTCAATGGTTAAGTTTAATGGCGAGCTCTTGAGGTAGTTTGGATATATGGTCACATATACTCAGGTGTTTTTATTCAAATTCAGCTTCCAAATTCAGCCCCTAGCAGGCTGATTCCTGTTTCTGGGAGTGTGTCACTAGGGTGGGTCTTGGAGTTCAGCCGTAAGGTGTGTCTAGGGGCAGATCTGAATTCCAGATCAAAGGTATGGGAGAAGAGTTTGGTGCTTGCTGACTGTTTGGTGGTTTTCTCTCTGCTTGGATCTATGAAAGGAAGTCAGGTTCTTCTGCATTGATGGTGTTCTCCTGGATTCTGTAAACCTGAAATAAACCTTCCTCCCATTAACTGTGTCCTGTTGGATGTTTGTCAATATGGAGCTGGTTGCAACAATAGTATAGGGAAATGACAGAGTAAAATGGTCAAATAAGTTTTCTTATTTAATTTTAAGGCTAAAAAAATCTGATTATATGGATAGTCAAAAGGGTGAAATAAATGAGAGGGAAAAACCAAAAGTGGGTGAGCAACCATCGGGGAGGTGATAGAAAAAGACTCCAGGGACACAGGAGGGAATCAGGGTGACAAAGAAGGAAACATGGCATGTCTTTTGACAGACAACAGGGCAGAGAAAGTTTGAGACAGATGTATTAGTCAGGGTTCTCTAGAGGAAATAGAGTTGATGGAATGGATTGTAGTAAAAGGGAATTTATTGGGGTAGCTTACGACGGTCCAACAATAGCAGTCTGTAGGCCCACAGCTGAAGGAACCAGTAGCTGTTCAGTCCACGTGGATGGATGTCTCAGCAGTCCCAATCCAGCCCAGGAGGCCTGATGGTTTCCTGGGGAGCAGCTGCTCTTCAGTCCATGATGTGAGGCCAAGGAAACTGGGTTCTGATGTCCAGGCAGGGCAGGATGTGAGTGCAAGTCACGAACAAGCACCAGCAACCGGGGGGGGGGGGGGGAGTAAGGAAGAGCGTCTCCTTCCCCTTAAGCTTCCTTATATTTAGTCTCCTTCTGGAAGGCCCACCCACTGGGGGAAAGGGCTCACTCTGGAGAAGGGAACTCCTCCCTTCTCCAAAATCCCAAAAGGATTTTGTCAATCTTTCCCGCAGGCAAGCTCAGAGACCCACCCAAGATTACTATGGATTATCACATAGATCAAGTTGAAAAATAAACTTAACCATCACAACATAGCAAACCACAAAGAGAGCATCAATCTTGGGAGCCAGGATTGGGAAGGATTTTGATGATGACGTATAATTCCTCCATTTTACAGGTCACAAAACTTTCCAGGGAACTAATGTCACCAAGCTCACAGAGAGCAGAGCTAGACCCAGGAGTAAGCATGAGCCCTGTTACCGTTACTGCACTTTCCTCTCTGACAAACTGAAAACCACACAAGAAGAAGAACTCTGGCCAAGAGGGGTCCCAGGCCACTGACAATAATGAGGTAGTGTCCCTGGTAGAGCAGTTGTTCCCAAGTGCTCCAAGACACACAGATGAGGAAGATTCCATAGAAGGAACAACATCTTTTGGTGACTATGGATTTGGGAAAAAATACTTTGGTGAGGAAGAACTGGTTTCTGAATTTCAGGAGAGTTTTCACAATGATTTGAAAGTTTGTGTCTATTTTCATGCCATTAATTAATACAAGCATGATGTCATGGTCTGGATTTAAAGTGCTCCCCCTCAAAAGTTCATATAATTTGTTTTTTAATGTAGTAGCGTTGAGAGGCGGGTTCTTGGGAAGTGGTTCATGAAGGCTCTGACCTCAGCAATGGATTAATCCCTTGTTGGATTCATTATGAGCATTGCTCATAGATAGTAGAATGTAGGAGGTGAGGCCTGATTGGAGGAAATTGAACACTGGGGTCATGCCTCTGAAAAGTATCATGTCTCTGGACCCTTCATGTGTATCTTCCTTCGCTTCTTGGCTGCCATGAAGTAAACAGTTTTCTTCTACTATGTCCTACTATCGTGATGTCTCTGTCCTTCCCTGGTCCAGAAACAATGGAGTCAGTTGGCTATGAACTTAAGGTTTTAGAACTGTGAGCCCACATAAATCTGTTTCCTTTAAATTGCTTGACTTGGGTATTTGTCACAGCCATGAAAAAAATTTGACTAGCATAGCTAAGAATCCCTTAAAAAAATTCTCCATAAAGAGAAAGTCCAGCAGCTCCCTTGACTCTGCAAGGGATGAAGGTTCAGGCGACAAAGAAACTGAAGGAGTCTAATACATTTTTGTATGGGTCTGGAATTTAACTTAAACATTAGCTACTTGACATTAAAAAGGGGCTTTTATTTTTGCAAGAGAATTTATGGCCTTTTATATGTTTATTTTTCCTTCATTACTGAACATCCAATGATGAAAGAGCCTAGGAGTCAGAGACTCCCCCCTGTCTAGTTATAGACCACATCTCTCCAGGTTCCCATTTAAGGTTTTCTCTGGTATCAAGTGATGGGGAGGAAATTCCTCTATTGATCTGGGTTGAGACTTGACCTCACTTCCCATCCAGGAGGCAACCACATTCAACTTGGCCCCACCCTGCTTACCCATGCCTGAGGTGATATTTTCATGCCATTCCCCATGTACTTGTTCTATGGGAATAAATATTAAAGTGCCTGCCCTTCAAAGTGCTTCCCTGGTAGCCCAGGAGTTTTAAATATATATATATATATATATATATATATATATATATATATATATATATATATATATATATATTTTTTTTTTTTTCAAGGAGTTAAACAATTGGTTTAAGTTAACTGAGGCTCAAAATAATGTAAACTTAACTAAAAGTTAAAAGGTTCAGAGGGAGAGGTCCCTGGGCTGGACCTGGTATTCTGCAAAGGCTTCTTAGTGGTATGGAGGGATAGCCAGATTTGGTGGGATGGTTGCAGTTTGGATGGGGCAGCTGAGAAGAGGCCAGAGGGTTTCTGCCAGTGCCAGGTGCAGGAGCGATTGTACTCATGGGCACCATGCATGCATATCACCTGCAATGTGTGCTTGAGCAAATTCAGCCCATCAAATGGGGTGTCGATATGTTTTCATTCCCAAGGTAAATGAGTTTGTGTGGAGCGTGCAGGAGCTCGTTAGCTGCTTAGTAAATTTAGTACAGACGGTTTCTGAGAGACTGGAGTTGCTGGAAAATCACTCCATCAATATTCAGTACGTGACTGTGACTTGCAATGATTCTGAGGAGATATAGGGTGAAAGATGTCCTTGCCCTTGAGAAATATAGAGTCAGCAACAGGAAGTTGAGACAAGCAGAAATTTGACAGTTCAAGGCCCGTAAAGAATGAGTCCATGTAGGTAAGTGATGTACTGAACCACTAGAGGACTGTAGAAATGATTTGGTTGGAGGAGTGTTGATTACATCGTGTTGCCTTATTGTTTTGTTTTGTTTATAAGTTGAACACTTGGATATTTTGGGAAAGGTTGTTAAAAACCAACGATAATAATATCTAAAAAGAACATGGATTGTTTTTAGGAGACTATTGAATCTGAACATCTCAGTTCTTTCATTGAATGTCAACACTTTGCTTTTTGTTCTAGTATAACGGTGGAGTGGATTATCAAGGAGAAGTAATTCCTAGAGTCACCTCCTAAGCCCTCGTTGAATGATCAATTTCTATCCTTCCTGTCTGTTCTTTTGGCAGATGCAGAACTGCTACGTGACATCATAAAGTACCTGTCTGAGTTTTAGCTGTTTCCTAAATACATGATTATGCACTCATGGAGGTGCTAATGAGCACTTGCTGGGGCCCCCCATGTAGAAAAGGAGACTTGGTACAGGGGGTGGAAAGATTGGGGTACATTTTAAAGATTAAATCTGTGGTTCTAAAAATGTTCATGCATGCCTAAGAAGGCATAAATTAATCAATGGTCGAATCTTCCAGTTCCTGTATCCGGGAAACATCCCTTCTTGGTCTCAGACATAGTTCTTTGTTTCATGACTATAATCTGTATATGAGTAGAAGTATCTCTGGGGTTGTGAAGAGAAATTTTACAGAGAACCTAGATGTAATCTATCCAGGTAACAAAGAGTTGACTGGGCCATACCTAATTGACTAACGGAGGGGTAACCTCAAATTACGTGCCTTTTCACTAAAGTTCTGTATTAGCTGTTTGCCTGGAAGAAGCAGATGTTTTGGCTCTGATGGTCACTGCTCACCTCCGTCTGGGAGGTGCATCAATCACTTTAATTATAATGGAAGATGGGTCCAGGAACTGAAGGAGAAAAATCAACCCAATCCCATGAACAATCTTTCTTGATGAATTCTCCCCTAAATCGAAACAATTCACTGGGTATCCCAGCTGGGGTTCATATGGTTTTGATTACTGTGGGCTATTTAGCTCTACAAAATGACAGGCTGCTTAATGGACTTTTAATGGTTATAGGTTTCTCTCTCTCTTTTTTAAATGAGCTTCACCAGTTTGTTACTAATGCCCTGTAGAAATTTGGCAGAGGGCCAGACTTGATGCTACACATTTCTTGTTTCATGGCATACATGCAACCATGGCTGCTGGTAAAGAAGCATGTCACCAGTCTTAAAGCACTGCCACCAGGGCAGAGGAAATAGGAACATTCCTTAAGTGCCCTGTAGTCCTAAAAAATTACATCAAGGCTTCTTGATAAAAGACCTTGAGATGCCAGGTTGCAGGAGGGCTTGTGATGTTGGGAGTGACTTTGCCTTCTAATGTGATTTCCAATTATTGATAAAGGAGATTCTCACAAGCTTAGTTGTGTCCTGACCACTAAAGCATCTCTGATCACAGTGTGTGTGTGTGTGCGTGTGTGTATACATGTGTGTATGTGTGTGCGCGCACACACACGTACATGTTCATGTGTATTTGCACATGTGTACATGTCTGTGTGTGTGTGAGAGAGAGAGAGAGAGAGAGAGAGAGAAAGAGAGAGAGAGAATAAAGGTGTGCCAGGGACTCTTGTCACTGGCACAGGTACACACACCACTTTGCGCATCTGGTTCCACATTTATATTGAGAAAGCAAACCCTGGCTGATAGGCTTTGCAGTCAAGTGCCTTTAACCACTGAGTTATCTTTCCAACCCAGTAACAAGAATAGCACCCACTTCTTTGTTGCAAACATTGTACACTCAGCATGCATGATTCACTCCACTTAATCCTTATACCAAAGCTAAGATAGGTAATATGTGTCAGTAATTTTCAACAAACCGCTTGGGGAAATAGTGGGGGAAGTGCCTGGATTTGTAGAATTTTCTTATTTCTGTGGTAAATGCTCTAAACCCAGCCTGTTTCACATTACTGACATGATGTAAACCTTCCTGGAAGAAAATTTAAACCTCTGTGGATATATACTATGATAGGTAGATATCAATATCCTATTTTGTAATTATACCAGAAGAGGCTTAATGAAGTAGATAACATGTAAAGGTCATAGAGGAAGTAAGAGAAAGAAACCAGGTCCAGAAATACTCTAAAGACTAGACTCCTTGTATTGTATTATGTTCCTAAATTGGCTTCCTATACCATTGGAGTAGCTATACAACTAGGAAACAGACAGTGTTGTCCCTTCTCTGGGGTTTCTTCTGGAGGCATAGATAATACTTACAAACAGGTATGCCTTCTGCCTCTGGGCCACCCCTTCCTTCCTCCCTCACCATACTCACTGTGGAGGCTTTTCTCTTTAGTTGGTAGAGATAAGGCTTTGGCCTCTGTTCCAACTATGAGGTATTTATGGACAAGCAACCTGTGGGTCAGAGAGATTAGAAAATTCATCCAAATTACACACACACACACACACACACACACACACACACACACACACACACACCCCACAGACTTCAGTGACAGCTGGAAATATTTTTGGGGGGTGTCCTGATTCTGGTTCTAAAGCTCTTCCCATAAACAACAATGTCTTCCATTTCTTAAGACTAGAAAGGGGTCTTGGAGTTTTCAGAAAAGTAGATGGAGGCAGTCTTTCTTGCCCTGACACTGATGATCTTATTGCTTGCTTATGTTTTTAAAGATTCAACTTGACTTCCCTTGGTTCAGAAGCAATGATCTGAACATTCAAGGGCAGGCACTGGA
Source organism: Zapus hudsonius (assembly GCA_004024765.1). Classification (NCBI taxonomy): domain Eukaryota; kingdom Metazoa; phylum Chordata; class Mammalia; order Rodentia; family Dipodidae; genus Zapus; species Zapus hudsonius. The sequence goes on from PVHP010017210.1 coordinate 25,664, forward strand.
ACATTGTAAAGCGAATGCAAACATGAAAGGCATTCCTTGGAAGGTTTAGTGAATTGGGGAGAAAGGGCAGAGAAAATTGGAGTTCCTTACTGAAATGCCCTCCTCATGTTTCCTGGTCCCGGGATGCTACTAAATCAGACCCAGGTCATACGGTACCTGTACCTGTCTCTTGGCCCAGGGTGAAAACAGTTCACATTGTAAAATTAACTTTTCACATTTGGCCAGCCCACACGGGCCAACTTTCTTTCAAAGTGAGTTTGCAAATGAATGAATGAATGAAAGTGTTGACTGGGTTACTGTTCTTAGGGGAGCCTTCTTCACATTGGTCTTGGAGAAGGATTAGAGCTGATTTTCAAAAGTGCTGGTGTTCTCCCAAACACAGTGTGCTGGGAGCACTGAGGTTGCACTTCATTTCCTATGGAACAAAAAGCTGTCGCTTCATGGAAGAACTAGCCCAGCAGATGGTGTTCAGTGGATGACAAGAATGCAGCCTTGTAAATAAACATTCAAAATAGACCAGCTTCATCCCAAATTTACCATCTGCCTTTTGCCCCATGAGGTCTACGAGTGATAAGAGAAAGAAATCTGCACTTTTATTATTGTTACTATTTCAACATTCCCAATTTATGGAAAGTTTCCAAATTACAATATCCTTTAATTTGGTTGTAAAACTTTTAGAGAGAGGATGTCTTACATTTAACATGTTTCAGGGTTTAATGTGGTTCAACAATAATTGTCTATGGTGGGCGTGATGGTTCATGATTGTAGTACCAGCGACCTGGGAAGCAGAGAGGGAGGAACCCTTGAGTCCAGGAGTTTGAGACCAGCCTTTGAAACAGTGGGACACTTTCTCAGACAAAAGAAAGCAACAAAATGCACACACAAATGTACACATTCTCTTTATCTTCTCCTTTGCAAGGTGGCTTCTGATGTGATCTATTTCCATAGTTCTCATGGCTAAAGTTAGTTGGCTTCTCTAAATCTCAGTTTCTTTATCAGTGGAACAAAAAGTTTAGATGAACCTAGAAGCTTGAAAGGGAAAACATCAGGGCATGTTTTTGTAGAGGTACTCATTGGGGGATAGACAGATCTATTTTTAGTGATTTTGCTTAATTAAGACACTATCACTCGATTGAGGTGCAGTTTATCAAAGAAAGAAGTGAAGATGCTCCGAGAGGCTGAAATGTTCTAAACAAACTGAAGGAGACTTGGCCTATGGTAATGATGTGGAGGAGAGCTCCAAGGGGTTAGAGCTCACTGCCAGTAGCTCTCACATCTGGGGTTCTTATCCATGTTAGCAAAGAACTGAGAACATAGCCTCAGAAAAGGGTAAATTACAAATTATTAGATTTATTTTAGTAAACGGTAAGAGGGAAAGCAAAACAGATAAGTGCCCAAGCCAAAAAAAAAAATTCCCTAGCAAGGCTGGAAGGGGGAGGGGAGACCTAGAAGATCCCCCTCCCATAGGGAGAGAGAAGAGGTTAGGAAGGGTAAGGGGTAAAGAAGGGGCTCACACACATGCCTTAGGTCCAATTATATTTATCAGGCATCCAATCAGGATGAACCTTATCAGCAGCCTCAGGGACCTGATTGGTCGGTGAGCTCAAGAGGCAAACCCTAGTAGGGCCAGCCCACAATTGCTATGCTCAGGAAAAGGTGAGAAGAAGCCAGAAGTTGATGCAGAGGGGTTGTTGCTTGAAGCCATCTTGGATGAGACTGAATCCACAATCTGTCATGGAAGGTGGAAAAGACATTAAAGTCGAAAAGGGAAAGTTGGAAAGCAGTGGAAGGGATGGGCTGTGAAAGAAGGTGATGAGACTATGACCAAATTATATTATATACAGGTATCAAGTAGTCAATTAATTTTAGAAAACGTAACCTGCTACACTTTGGAAGTCTAGCTCAAGAAACCCAGTGTTCTCTTGTAGTGTATCCTCACCCCCTGCCACCTTTATACTGTTGCTTTACTCTCATAAAATTTCCTGGTGCTTTGAAAAAATTTAAGTGTCTAGCTTAATGTGTAGAAGGTCCTCGACCCAGGCATATTCCATGATAAATAAGATATGACCCTAACACATAAAGACCTTAAAATATTCAAGAAATAACATCTGGGCTTACCGAGGTAGTCTCAAACTCATAAATATTTCGTTAGATACTGAATGTCCTATCTCAGAAGCCAGGGTAGGATTTGAGTTTTAGGTTTCTCTTTATAAACCATGACAACTAGTATATGTTACTTGGCATTTTTGTACTTTGAGCCTATCAGTTTTAAAACACTGATAATGATACCTAACTCTTCTTATGAATTTTGGGACATGTATGAAATAATAAATTTGCTCAGAAATTGAAAGGATTACTACAGATGGGAGGGATCCCCCTGTGTGGCACTGTGCCCGCAGAGTCAAGAGTGAAAGTGGATTATTATTTCACTTTTTATCACCGATGTCTTCATTATTATCATCTGGGAGTTTAGTTTTCACTCATGTCACCATCATCATCACATGGCTATCTTATGTGCAGGTTCTCACTCCCCAAAGCCCTGTAACCAAATAGACACTTTTATACCATGTATGTTGGTGTTTGTGAAAATCTAGTTTTACATGACCTAGTTAGATGGTGCTGTCATCAACATCACTTTTTGTGTTTGTACATGGGAACTTGTGTAGAGTTGTTTTTCCTTTTTTTTTTTTTAACTTAGTCACACTATATACAATGGAGACAGTAGAATCTCAATGATAGAGCATTTTTTTTTAAATCAAGTTCAAGCTGGCGTGGTGGCGCATGCCTTTAATCCCAGCACTAGGGAGGCAGAGGTAGGAGGATTGCCGCGAGTTCAAGGCCACCCTGAGACTACATAGTGAATTCCAGGTCCGCCTGGACTAGAGCGAGACCCTACCTCGAAAAACCAAAAAAAAAAAAAAAAAATCAAGTTCATACTTGGAATACTGGAATATCCGCAGTGATGAGAACCCCAAACAGTGCCTTTCATATTGAGGAATTTTATGGAATACAAATTACAATTAATCTATCAATAATCCCACTGAGGAAAGCCCTCACAGAAAGGAGGATGAGGGAAAGGGATACAAGATGAAACCTTTGTAAAAAATATAATAATAAATGATATTTAAAAATAAAGAATGTCTGGATCTCACAGATGACAGAAGTCATGAGTGTATATAGTGGCCCAGTTGTTATGATGATTATTGTTAATTTGATTATAAAGGTTGAAATAAACATTGAAGACAGGATGTAATTCTTGCTTTTGCTTGCTTCTGAAGTATCCTAAAGGATCAGGTAGTTATTAACTCAATAATCATTTTATTATCCACTTGTTTTACTGCAATGTTAACTGGATTTTATTTGAATAGTAATTCACTTGGCTTCCCTTGTAAATACCAGTTAGCAAGTTGCGTTAAGAAGTTGTTGCGTGAGACTTGCAGAAAAGCTCCATGAAAAGGGAACAACAGTTGACATGTACTCCCCTCTGTTCTCATTGTCTCTGCTCCTGGATAGGGAGGTGACTCTGGGAGTTTCCTGCCAACAGGCATCTCAGATCACAAAGTAACTGAAGCAGAAACCACCTTCTACATGGAGAGGAGCATAAAGGTAGAGAAAGTGTGATTCCATGACACTGCCTGGGCTTCTTCACTCTGGACTTCTTTCACAAGAGGAAGAGATGTGCTGGTCACTGTTATGCCCAGAGCCTGACACTGGTAATCAAATGAATGAGCAGTGTTGGCTTTGCAGCTAGGTCCCCAAAACACCGTTTGCTGGTTGATGTTGATTCAGGACCCCCTGGAAGAGCAAAGCTAGACTCCATTAATGAGCATCACTGCAATACTGGGAGTGTGAGGTGCTGGAAACCCTGCCTGCATGATCTGATGGTCAGATGGGAAATATCATACCAGTAAATATCTCCAGTGAATATTCTCTTCTACTGCAGTGCCCCCAAACATCGCAACCCTGATTATCCGCAGTTCATGTGGTAGACAGAGTAGAGTCTCTTTTTCCCAGAGCCAATATTTCTCTTTGTGGGCCAAATGATGAGGGTCTTGGGTTTCACTTCATCTTTTTCTCTGGATACCTATTCAGTTTCTTCCAACTTATAACTGAAGTCCTTATTTGAGTTTCTTTACATTAGCAGTTCAATCTGTAATATTACATATAAAATACCTTTGGCTGATATCCTGTGATGAAAAAGATTCAGAAGACATGGGCTACTTCCTTGGTTTACTTTGTCTATTATCTAAGAGCAACCTCTTGGCCATTTGCCTGTGGGATTTATAGTACTGTATGCACCTTTCACAAACTGTTAAGGTTAAATTATGGGGATGATTTCAGAAAGAATCTCATAATCACTAACCTGCTTTATCTTCACAGAAGTACTTAATCTTTTAGTGATAATTCTGCTCATTTTTGAGATTGAAATAAACAGGTCAAATCTGAGGCAGCATACTTGGTGAAGCTTAAAATTCTCTACTAGTCTTCCATATTATGAGTGGGTGGGTGGATCTGGGGAGCAGGGGACAAATCTTGATCATGTTTGTCACAGATAGCACTTTCTACTGCTCTTTGTACCATTTAAATCTAATTCAAAAATTCTTGATCTTATTACAATATTTCCTTTGCCAATGACTGAGCATCTTCTGACTTTCAAAATCAATAAATAGTTTCAGGACAGAAAGCAAGTTTGTTGGTGGCTGGACTGATTTCCCAGCATGCAGCAGAAATAAAGGAAGCTCAGGAGGATATGTACAACAATGTAACAACATAAATTCCAAGAATTTTTGGAAAGTTAGCACTTGGAGTCACAGTTTTTTTTTCTTCAGCTGTAAAATTTTTGAGCATTGTGAAGAATAGATGAGACACCTTGTAGAAAGCCAAACACACGGAAGGCATTCAACAAATGCCAATTTCTTTATCTGATGGACAAAAAGACACTTGGTGTATGTAAAATAAGGAGGAAGGGGAGAGAAGGACAAGGAGAATGAAGAGAAAAGAGAAGGAGGAGTAGAAAGGAAAGGAAGAAAATAATAAATCATTGTAACAATAATTAGGGTCTCAGTGTTGCCTACTGTTAGTGGGATTTCAGTCACTTGTGGAGTAATGATGCGTCAGGTGGGCCTGACCCTGAGAATGCATATTTCTCATGTAATTTCACTTATGCCACATATCTTAAAAGATTGTTTACAAGGGGAATTAATTAGGGCGAGGTTTCCAGTTATTTGAAGGAATGAGCAAATATCTGCTGTCCAATGACCTGAGAACAATTTTTCAAGACTGTGCTAGTAGAAGGAATTTCTTTCTGTTAAAGACAAAGGGTGGAAGGGAAGGGGGGGGAAACGTTTCTACCAATACATAATTTGTTCACACAGTTTCTACTTAATAAATAAATAAATAACCCCCAAACGTTTAGTTAAATACACAAAGGGTGTGTGACCAGGAAAATGAGGGAATTTGTGGAAAGAAAATCTGTTCTTTTGAAACTTCTTCACAACATATGTGACCTGAAGTTAAAGACTTTACACATAATTTTGTCAGACTTTATATAACACATACCTGAAAATTTAAAGATGATTGTAGTAGCATTTTTAAAAGTCCTTTTATTTTTAAGAGATTCAGGTCCATGAATGGAATGAATAGCCTTAAAAGAAAAAAAAAGGGGCTGAGGCTGTAGCCCAGTAAAAAAAAATATTTGTCTACCATGCTTAAAACTGCAGCACCAGAGGAAAAAAAAATTACTCAAGTAGCATAAATCACTATATTATAGGTGCACAGTATTGTTAGTAGCAGAAATATAATACAATGTGTATGATGTATATGTAATTTTATGTTTTCTAGTAGACACATTAAAAACACAAGAAAAAAACCCACAGGTAAAATTGACTTTGATGTATTGTATTTAGCCCAAATGTTACAAGTGTTGTTATTTCCACATGTGATCAGTATGCAAGATATTTTATTTTACTTTACAGCACACGGCTAATTGAGCTAGTGATATTTTAAGCAGCCGGAGGCACAAGTGACTGGGGGTTACTGTGTTGGACAGAGAAGTGTGGAAGACACAGGTTGTATCCTATTTGTTCATGTTCCTTCCTGGCTTAACAAACAGATGTGGCAAGAGCTGGTTCTTCATCATGAACTTTTACAGTGCTTATGTTTCAGGAGCTATCTTGGGAGTAAAGTTGGGAGACTGAGATTTAGGTTGAGAAAGAAAGGAGAAAGAAAAGAAAGAAAGAAGGAATGAAGAACGAAAGGAAAGAGGAAATTAAAGAAAAAGGAGAGAGAAAGAAGGAAGGAAGAGAAAGGAAGAAAGAACAAGAGAGCGAAAGAAGGAAGGAAGAGAAAGAAAGGAAGAAAGAACAAGAGAGAGAAAGAAGGAAGGAAGAAAGAAAGAGAGGCAGGGATAGAGATGGAGAGAGATGAAAGAAAGAAAGGAAGAAAGTCAGCCAGCCAGCCAGCCAGCCAGACAGACAGACAGACAGACAGACAGACAGACAGACAGCCATCCAGCCAGCCAGCCAGCCAGACAGATAGACAGACAGACAGACAGCCAGCCAGCCAGCCAGACAGACAGACAGGCAGATAGACAGACAGACAGACAAACACCACCAGGAGGGAAAGTGTTAATCTGACAGGCCAAGGAGGGAGGCTTTAGGCTTTAGCCTGTAGGGGGAGCTTCTTGTCCAACTTGCTCCTTCATTCCGTCTCGTTCTCAGAGGCTGGCAGTTGGGAGTTCTTTCACCTGGGTCTGTGGAGAGTTTGCCTTTGGCTCCAAACCAGCAGTGCTTTTGAAATCTCCACACGTTAAGGCCGCTGAAATGCTAGGACACCAGCTTGAGGCTTGTGATTCCCAGGCAGTGCAGAGAAATGATAAACAAAAGTCTTTTGTGTGATATTAATAAGCTTTAAGCACTCCCCAGTGAGCCTCTTGTCATCCAAATAAGTCATGTATATCAAAAGCCCTTATATGTGAAAGTTTGTTTTCATATCTGGCCCACGATGAATGGGAGCCCCTTTGCCATGTTGTAAAACAAACATTTGTTTATTTTGTGAACAGAGCTGGCAGTATGATACAGGAACTGGGGGCTGAATGGAGAGACCCCTTTTCCAAGGAGGTGCCTTTGAAAACCTTTCTGCTGGGCCATTCCAACTGTCAACTGATCTTAGTTGGGTTTACATTAAGACAATAACAGTGTTTCCTAAATAAATAAGTTAGGGACACCCGTGGGCCTTAATGAAACCCATAAATGGGATTGGGGGTGGGGTGGTGAAAGGAGTTTTTGTGCTGGGAAGGAAACAATGTCTAGTTCATCTTACCAGGCTTTGGGGGCTTGTGTTTTTAAGACAGAAGGGCTCTTTTGTGTTAATTATGCTGAATAAAACTCCCCTGGTAGATAGAACTTTTCCTAGAATTCTGGGCAAAAGATATTTTTGCCTGCATGGATATCACACTATCAAACAGATATTTTTTAAAGTAGAAAAGTATTGGTCACCTCCTAGTTGATCAGCTAACTTCTCCTGGAGGGTAGAGAAAATAAATGAAAACTGTGAGACAAAATCATCTGCGATCGAGGCAGTCTGGATTGGTTTGGAACTACCAGGAATCTCTTTCTGTTCCTGAATGGTCCAGTGAATTGTTTTCAGGCACAGTGGGTGCCAAGACAGAGGGTTTAAACTTAGGAGGGAATACTGAGCCAGGCGCTTGGGTTTCCATGGGTTTTCCTGGGCAGTAGGAATTTCAGCCTGTCACTGGAAATTGCATGTCTGAGTGAAAGATCAATTCTAGATGAAGGCTAAAAGCTGAAGATCAGAAACCAGTAGCCTTAATTGCATGGGAATGAAAAATACAAATGCTATTGTCGCAGCATACAAGTCTCGAGGTTGGGGAGTCTATCCTATGTTCGTCAATCATAAGGATTCCTTAATTATTTTGTTCCATAGAAACACATTTCAATATAGGCATGATTGTAGTGTTCATATTATTTTGTTGCTTATTTTTGGAAGGATGATTTTTTTACTTTCATTTCCTTCAAATTCATGTAATCTTTATAATATACAATCTTCCAAATGGATATACTATAATTTGCCTATCAGGTGTCTGATCCTTAGGAACTTGGAATGATTTATTACTGTCATAAATAACATTACAATGGATACATTCATAGCAAAAATTCTTTCTTAGGGAAATATTAATTGGGATAAATCCTCAAGCTATGAATACTTAAGGCTTTTTAAAAAATATTTTATTTATTCATTTTCAAGGAGAGAGAGGAGAGAGAGAGAGAGAGAGAGAGAGAGAGAGAGAGAGAGAGAGAGAGAGAGAGAGAGAGAGAACCAGGGCCACCACCTTGTGGGTCTGACTTATGTGGGTCCTGGGGAACCGAACCCAGGGCCTTAGGCACTGGAGGCAAGTGCCTCAACCGCTGAGCCATCTCTCCAGCCCACTTAAGGCTTTTTGACACGTATCATATAGTTTTCTGGAAGGATTTAAAAAGAAACTTTTTTTCATACTATAATCACTTCCTCCTTATAGTAATTTCTTCTGAAATTTCACAGCTCCCTTGCCCCTCTTATTTGTTCTGGACAATCCTGCCATCTGCATGGCCTTCCTCAGACCTCCCTGACACACGATGTTTCATCTATGTGCAAAGCTGATGCTGGGATGTTGTTTTGGAGACCTTAGATGAGTATGCCAAATGCAGCTTATTTTTGTCATTAAAGAGTATATAGTGTTTTGAGGGCTGGAGAGATTGCTAAGTGGTTAAAGACACTTGCTTGTAAATCTTGTTGCCCCAGGTTCACTTCCCCAGCATCCACATAAAGCCAGATGTGTGGTGCAAATATCTGGCATTTATTTGCAGTGCAAGAGACCTTGGCATACACACACATGTGCATAAATAAATACATATTTAAATATTTATTTATTTGCAAGGAGAGAGAGACAGAGACAGAATGGATGTGTCAGGGCCTCCTAGCCACTGCATATGAACTCCAGATGCTTGCACCACTTTGTGCATCTGGTTTTAAATGTGTACTGGGGAATCGAACC
>PVHP010017211.1:0-34974 GCA_004024765.1 Zapus hudsonius
AGGCTAATCAGTGAATTTTCTTACCAAAAATATATGACTTAGAGTGTTGTTACACCTTTGTATAAAATACTGTCTTAAATACTGATTAAGAGTGCATTCCAATGAGACAAAATGTGATGCAGTTGGGATTGTATAACTGACAAACCCGTCCTCTAATTTTTTTTCTTTCCTTTGTTGAGTTTGCATGTTAGTTTTCGTCACCTCAACATTTCTAAGTTTCCTTTCTAAGGACAAAAAGCCTTGGTAACTCAAAGAGATGGCTCAGCAGTTTAGGCACTTGCCTGCAAAGCCTAACAACCCGTTTTCAATTCCCTAGTACCCACATAAAGCCAGATGCACAAAGTGGTGTGTGCATCTGGAGTTCATTTGTAGTGGCTAGAGGTGCACTCATTCTCATTCTCTCTCTCTCTCTCTCTCTCTCTCTCTCTCTCTCTCTCTCTCTCTGTGTATCTCTACTTGAAAATAAATAAAGTTACATTTGAAGGATCCATAGAAATGACAAACTCCCTCTTCCAAATACATTTAATATCAGTTACCTCTTAGTTACTGTCATATGACAAACTGAAAATAAATGTTGCTCATTTGTAATTTTCTGAATACTAAAATTATCATTCACATTATCTAGCAGCTTTGGCTACTTGCAAACTTAGAAAAAAAACAATGTTTAGCCCACTGATCAAACATGTTGACAATTTTAAGGCTGAAATTTTCATATAAGCCTCTGAAAATACATATTTGCATTATAAGCTGTGAAATACAGAAACATTTGAAACAAGTGTTGATTAAAGGAGATATTCCTATACAGACTCATCTGAAAACCATTGTAAAAAGCAAATTAAAACTTCTTAGCCCAAATCTTGAAAGTTAAAGACATGCATAAGGACTAAATTACTGTGCAGCCGTCTTCATCTACAGAACGCTTCTTACTCATGCCGGCCTTCGGCGTGTGGTTGTAGGACTCGTGGCTGTGACAGAATGGAGCCTAGCTCTGCATCTGTGAGAGCAGTCCCACACAACCTTCCATAGGACACAGTCGGGATGTTCTATGGCGGAAAGAAAAAATGCCAGCCCTGACAGCCCCAGGTCTCCAATCCCCGCTCCTTCATGATGCCTGTTGTAGCTTCCAGGTCTCACTTTATTTACTGTGATGATTAAAGATGCGATATTTTAAAGCGTGCTTTATGTTGGTTAGCTTGTTAGCTTTTTCTGTCCCAACACACATAAAGTGTCCACCCTGCAGAGGAATGCATGCCAGGGAGCTCACATACGATGGACACTGAGGTGGATATAAACCAGCGGTGGGGTGAGAGATTAGGAAGTATGATTTCCTACATCAGCACAAGAAGAAACCATCCAAAATGATGGTGTGTTTATTTTCCTCGTAGGTATAATTAAGCAAGGAAACTTTATAAGTTAACAGACAGCCAGGCGTAGTGGTTCCCACCCTGCTATCTCACACATGGAAAGCTAAGGCAGGTAGAGCTGGTGGCCAGCCTGAGGTACATGGTGACCTCTGGGCTAGCTGCATACACCCTCCTCAAGTACTCATTTTTAAAACTTCATAGGCTTGAGAGCTGGCTCAGTGGGTTCAATGCCCGTCCTGTGCAAACACTAGAGCCGGAGGGACCAAAGTTTGAATCTCCAAAACCCATGGGAACATCTGAGTGTAGCTGTGCAGCCCCTCAAAGGGGAGAAAGGCATCACCCAGGATTGTGACAAGCAGCAGGCGCCAGGCAGAATAGTGCTGGAGCAGGACACCAGATACTCCGCTTCAGCCACCACAGGGGAGTGCCCCCCCAGGCCACACACACAGGCATGTACCACACCACACCCAGCACACATCACCACACACAAACACACATGCATATACCATACCACCTCTCTCTCTCTCTCTCTCTCTCTCTCTCTCTCTCTCTCTCTCTCTCACACACACACACACACACACACACACACACACACACACACACACACGCACGCATATACCACACCAGACACACAAATACAGAGAAAGTCACATCCATTTTGGGATCAAGTACTCACTTATGAAACTTCAGCATGTAGTACATGTGCCAGTGAGTGAAGGTTAGAGGAAGTGTGTGTACACACCCACAGGGCTGTTTAAATGCTCAAATGCCAACTTGTCGGCTAAGCAAACTCTGTCTTCCTGGACCCTAAATACACTCACCAATCCAAGTCAAGGGAAATGGTATTCCATAGGCAAGTCTTACTCATTGTTTATTAATGAGTGTAAAATTAGCCCCAAGGACAGTAAAGTGTGATACTCCAGGTGTCTCAGTCTGTTTTCTACTGCTGCAACTGAGTTTCAGTATGGATATTCCACAGACAGTAAGACTTACGTAGTCCATGTCTGGAAGCTGCAGGTTCACGGTCCAGGAGCCCCAGCACTGAGGTCCTTCTTGCTGGCAGCGAGTCCACACATCTTGAGAAGATGGAGCGCAGGGCAAGGGGTGAGTCTGGGTTCAAGAGACAGAACCATGCTGGTTTTCAAAACAGATCCACTGGGAGGATGCAAGGGTGCTCGTTCAGGCACTGAGTAGGTCCGTCCTCATGATGTCATCTTTCCAGGAAAACACAGCAACTCACCTATATTCTTCCTTAACCATGTCTTAAAGGCACTGCCTTATCTCTCCTCTTAGTACTTGAAAGGGGTTTAAGTTTCAATGCACACTTGGTTGAGAACATTTAAACCGCAGCTGTTGGCACCTCTGAAGTTGTAGGGACACAGGTGTGATCAACACAGCTCCAAACCTAAGAGGACCACCTTTTCTTTGCCTGGGTGGTAAATCAAAACTTGCAGAAAGGACTGCATTCTTAGCTTCGTCTTCCCCTTTTCTGATGGAACACTTTTGTATGCTCATGTGTGGAAAAGAGAGGGAAATGCAGGCAAAATAAAGCTGTACTTGGGTTCTGGGAATATGGATGACTGCTTTCTTGCTTGACTATTTCATGTCTGTAGGAAACAATTGGTAAAAGAGCATATTTTTAGTACAGATGATATGACATTTTATTGGGATCTAAGAGTTATACCCCCACGAGCCACCATTATAGCAATAAGATAGGGCATGCACAAAGGGTTTTTGTTGAAAAGAAAAAGCCACTGAAGCCATAGAATGTCTCACACACTCCCTGTCAAGATGTGAGTCAACTGTGGATTTATCTTCAAGCTGAGTAATGATCACTGTTATTGGCAAGCTCTTTTTAGAGTAATTAGTTGAATAAAAAACACATTGAATATATAGCAGCTTGATGAAAGGGCAGAATTCCCAGGCTGCCTTTTCTTCCTAGTGCTCATACCTTTCCATCGTGTGATTGAATGTGATCATCCGGAGACCACCTTCCATTGTTTGATTTTCAAGATGATTCAATATATGGTCCATGTATACCTAGTATTGCTTTTTAAGTTATACTTATTGGTTTCAAAGTTTTCCTCTAAAACCTGCACATACCTAGGGATTCCCTTGACTTGTTTGTCCCTGGGAAACTAGCTCATATGTAGTACAGAACAGATGTCCTGCTCAAGAACAACTGACTGAGCAGAAACATCCATTTATGCATCAACAGTGCATCAGTGAATTTTGCCGCCATAAAAGCAGCACCCCTCAGCTGTGATCGTCCCTTTCTGAGAACAGTACAGGACTGTAATTCTCAACCTCTCCTGGAAGATAGGTGTGAACATGTGATTTGCTTTGGCCAATGCAAGAGAAGCAAAAGTGAGAAGCATTTATGACTCAGGGCCAACTGTTCCGGCAAGCAGGAGAGTCTAAGGGGAGCCTAGATCAGCCTGGTCCAGTCAATAGATACTTGGAACAAGAACTGTAATGTTACTACGCTGAGATTTGGGGGTTGTTTGTAACTGGAAAATAATTCTACCTTTCCTTCCTCTCATTTGAAAGAACAAAGATGAATTTTAGTTAAGATAAAACCCTGGTATTGTTTATGAAGTCATAACTACAGAAATATGATTATATCTCTAATATTGATATTCCACAAGCCTAAAAACTTGCTACTATTCTTATACTATGGTATTGTCCTTGTAAATAAGAAACAGGGAATGTTATATATTATTATATACTATTGGGGAATTTTGTGAGAAAATATTGAGCTGAGATTGCGATAGTGTCAATGGAAAGAAATCAGACTGAAATATGATTTGTAGAAACTGTTGGACCCACTAGAGAATTTACAGGGTTAGTGAGGAAAGTAGTGAGATCAAGTTCACTCTAAGCTACCTGGCCTGAGAAAACAGGTACATGAAGGTACACTTCGTAGACTGGAGTCTTGTGGAAGTTCATTCATTCAAGTTCAGCTAGAACATTGATGCTGAAGAGAAGAAAACTGAGTAATGGGCTGCCATAAAGAAGGGGAATGAATCAGTGCATCAATTAATAAAAATTAACATACCTATAAATTACTAGAGATGGATTGAATAATTTTATGGGGACAAGAAAGCTTCTTTTTAGGAAAAATTGTTCTCAAATAAATGAAAATTGGATATGTAATAGAGTGACTCATTTTATATTGCCATTTTGGTTTCTTTTTAATTATTTTTTTGGCATGAAATAAAAGCATGAATGCATATCCTTTCCTTGTGAATACTAATTCATTCCCTCCTTTCCTGTTGTGCTTTACAGTTTGGAAAGGACGGTTTTCTCCTGGTCCTTTAATATACTGGTTTCCAGATGAGCAGCACTCTGGCTCTTGCACAGTGTGTTCTAACCCTTTCGTAGTCCATTGACTAAAGCAAGTCCTGTAATGAGCTCAGCAAGGCCAGTGAAGGACCAATCAAAGCCCAAAGGGGAAGGAAGGTTCAGAAATGGTGGTAGCCTCTTGGGCTCTCTCCAAAGCTGTACCAACCCCTCAGGGAGTGGTTCATTTGGACTGTGAACTGCATCTTAACAAAGGGACAGCATCACAGAACATGGTGGTCGCTGAGTTCCCTGGACTACTTTTCAGCTCCAGGTCCTGGCCAACACACACACCAGTTAGATGTAGTTGTACCTGTGAACAGGTTCGGGTTGTCTTCTTTGAGTTAAAATGCATTTCCCAAACCAATGGATCCCCTTTACTCTGACCTACTATATTTCTAGGTTATGGGCCATCTGGAAAATGGAATTGTTTGGAAATTTAGATTAACAGGAATTCAGTTCTTACAGAAAAAAATATTTTTAAGCATTGACACTTACTTATATAATGGGAATTTTCCTTCTTACCTTATCTGGAGGAGTTTTGAAATATGTCCTGTTTCCATAATGGATGTGGTCTGGAAGTCACGAGGCATCTACCAACCCAGACAGCCTTAACTTCGTTTTCATGTTCACAATTTTATGCACTGACAGCTCGAGAGCTTTGGTTTATCACTATTGTTCATTTCATGAATCATTTTTATGAAGAGAAATTTTGATTTGCTTTGCTAATAGATGGAATTGATACATTTGTGGGTATTTGTAGTGAATTAAATGCTTTGGGTATATAGAGATTAGACCACCTGTGTTTCTATCTCTACAGTTTTTTTGACATCAGTGGGACTCCTAACTTGAAGGAGAACACAAAAACCTCTGGAATAGTGGCCCTCAAATATGCTTATGGTTGTGGAATACAACCAAGAACTCCAGAGAAAAGTGAGACCACTGGCATGCTGTATTTTCAAGAGCTGTCATTCCAAAGTATAGTTATTTAATAATTTCCCACTTCTATTTTAGCAGGAAAACATCTTATCTCCCCAGTAAGAAAACGAATAAAATACAGGCATGGTTTGTTATTTTCAGCTGCTTATCAGCATACTTAGGGTTGGGCAAAGGCATTTAAATTTTGAGTACAAACAGCTGCATTGTGTAAGCTTCCAGTTGTCCTTTCTGATGTTACCCACACAAGACTTTCTCTCAGAGAGATAGGCTTTACCACACCACCTGGGAGTGTGCACACAGACAGAGGTGATCTGCCTCTTGGTGAATATCTTCGGTGTCAAACTAAATAATGAAAAGAGCAGAGAGCACACCATTGCAGGCGACCCAGGGCAGGCAAGTGCTGGCTCACTGGCTCTTGCGGGCTTTACTCTTGGACCTGTTGGGACTTGGGATCTCTTACTTCCCTCATCCTTCGTATCCTCTTCAGCTTGAAATTTCCATGAAATTGAGCTTGAAGATGATCAGCCAAACAAAGGGCTTCAGCGGCAAAGGTAAAGGATGGATGCTTTCTTCAGAATTTGTGAAAGAAATGTGTGAGGGTCATTGGGGGCCTTCTGCTTAAGAAGACATGGATGGGACTCATATTTGTGGTCTCATCTGCATTGCTCTCTCGCCAGCTGTTACTATGGCCTAGGAAATTTTCAAATGCCACTCAAAAATATGTTTTCTAGAACGTGTGGCTTAGCAGTATGTATCGTTGAATTGCAGGAAGATAAAGGATACTGGTTTCAGAGGGTTTTTTGTTGTTGTTATTTTTCTAGCAAGGTGACCTTAGGTGAGTTATTTTAAAAATCTCGCATCACAATTGATTCATTTCTGAAGTGAATATGATAGAACCATCTCACAGAAATGGTCTGATGATTAAGTTAGTTAAAATATAACAGGGCACACTACTACTTTGTGATACTTTAGATATACAATTATTACCTCCTTGTTCCCTCCAAATTGAGAAAAAATTATTAAGTTGCTATATTTTGGAGAGTGAAACCAAAATTCATCATGTTCCCTTTATCTATAAGCTAAGTTTGTGCCCAAAAATGCCTCTGTTTCCCACAACCTCAGGGCCTTTGTTCTGGCTGACTCAGTAAATACATGTTTTGCCTTCCTCTTTGAGTGACCACTTCTTGCAGATGTTTTTACTCTCTGTTTTCTTTAGCGCTATGTATGCATTTAGCAGAATAAGACACGAAGTGTTTCGTGCATCTTCCAGTGTGTTCCATGATCACTGAGCACTGACCCACAGTCAAGGACTCAGATCCGTGTGATGCTTTATCTCAAACATTTATAAAACTATTTTTGGAATGTTATGCACAAAAGGAATAATAAAAAAGGCAGGTACTTATTGCACCATGATATTTATTTATTCCTGATAGAATCCTCACCAACTCGATGAGCAAATATGATATTCAGGAGAATAAAAATTAATTACCCTTTAACACAATTATATATGATATACTTAATACAGGAACTTCAACCATTGAAGTTCTTTATGATAATCACGGGGAAATAGTAAAAATGTGAAATTTATTGACCAAAATGTACTTTTGTGAAAAAAAATTGGAGAATTATAGGAAAGCTTTAATGCACCAAAAAAAATCCATGTTATAGAATATTCTAGTTTTTAATGATATGTGTACAATTTGTACATGTCAGGCCAGAATACAAAACATGAAACGTGCTGGGCAGGTGGCTCAGTGGCAGAGTGCTTTCCTAGCGTGCATGAGGCCGTGGGTTCGATCCCTAGTGCTGACACAGAAAAGAAATCTCACAAGGATAACAGTGACATTCATGCGTCACGCAATGGTGCATTTACGCTTATAAATTGCCTTCCTATTACAAATACAGCTCCGTTACATAAGGAAATAACCTATGAGGCTGCTCTCCATTTGCACCACTAAATCCTAAGGAGCCTGCTGATGTCAAGAATAAGTTGTGGACTGGCTCAGTAAACATTTCTTGGAAGCAAGAGATGCGATAAAACACTTGCAGCCAGTTAAATGAGGGCCACTGACCCTGTCAGAATGTCACAGCCACCAGAGAGTTCCCAAAGAGCTGCAGAAACCGTTACCAGGAAGCAGAGCCTTCTAAGAGGTTTAATTAGTGGACTCTTCTATTGTTTATCTTAAACATTTTACAAGATAATGCCTTTGGTTTCCTTCTGCCACAGATGAATATCAACTACTAAAAGCTTTGCTCACCAAATGATTCTCAAAGCAGAAGGACTCCAGAGTCTCACATAAATCTGTGACAATCGAGAGTCACCATGGACTTAAATTGGCTGGATTATACCATGGAGATCCTAAGAATCAATATAGAGCCTGGCCTTATTGTTTCCAGCTACATTAGGATAAGTCAAAGTTTTGAAATAAAATTTTTAAGTCCATGTTAGTTTAATGCATTGACCTATTTAAAAGGTTTTCTTTTCTCTTCCCATCTCTCGCTGCACTTGGTCTTTGACTTGGTCTTTCCACAAACCACATACCGAATTCCTCTCTGAATGCCTTCTTTTCAGAAATCCCCAGTAGTCTCAGTTTCTTGAGCCGATGCGCACAGCCTTGGAGTTCCACTTCCAGCTTTCTCAAACTACTCTCCAGGCCATCTTTAAACCGCATCCGCTCCATTCAGACTGAGCGGCCCCATCGGCCAGTGGCCAGGATGTTGGCAGTACATTTCGTTTGCCCAGCTGTATTCTCTTGACACCTGGGTGCAGGCAGTGTTCCAGGCCAGGCTCCCTCTGCAGAAGGGGTGTGACTGCAATCACAGCCATTAGCTCCCTGTGGCTGGCTTTGAGTTTTCAAGATGACGTTGGGTAATATGTACCGAGCTCCAAGTAAGACCGACACTTGTCAAGCCCCTTCTTCTTGCATTATCAGATTGCTGCTTTTCCTAAAAGAGAGGCTACAATGAAGACAAACTGTAGGGAGAAATGGCATAGCATCTTCCGTGAGGAGTGGGGACTTCAGCTCCAGCAGGCACTTGGGCAGGTGGTCTCTCGAGCTGTGACCCTATGGACAACTTTGTCTTAGGAAGCCTGGGTTTCAGAGCTGTAACCACACAAAAGTTCCAGAAGTGTGTCCAGGGAGAGATCACGTAGCCACTGACTTCAACTCTTTACAGTAACTCATGTAACTTTTAGTTATTATTCTTATAACTGAAAAGTGAAGTACATCTTTCAGTTTAATTAATGCCAGTAGAGGTATTTTGTTGGGTTATTCGTGGAAAAGAGGCATTTTATCTACGTTTGTTCTTATTTTCAGTATTACTTACAACTGTAAAACTTGTTCTTTATTTTTCTAAAATACTGTCTATTACCTAAGGAAAAAAATCTAAGTTCCTAAGAAATTCTGTTATTGCTAAACATTAGGATTTCTTTTCCCCCCTGAAATCTGAGCATGAACACAGAGTCCAATCAACTCTCCTCACTCCGTAGATGGCTTGCCATGGTGGAGTGTTTTACTTACGGATAGACACGTACATGGCTGTCTATCCTGGTGTTTTCCTTATGCATAGAAACTCTCCTTAAAACACCTCCCTTGGCTCAGAGTTCGTGTTCTTCTCCACTCTACCCTTTATAGCATTGGCTCTTTCTCAGGGTTTTAGGATAAATTCTTAGTTTTCAAATTCTTCCCCACTCTTTCCATCGGGACTTCTTCATGTCCCACCTCTAGGGACCTGTCCAGCCTGAGGGTTGGTGAAGGCCAATGTCATTAAACCATCAGTGACCCCAGTCCCCCAATTTCTTTGACCTGGACTAACTGTGCACACAGTCGTTTCTCCAATAACCCTCACACGCATTAAATATTTGGGCCATGCAGAATTATTAGAAACTCAAAAAAAAAATCTACTCTGTCTTGCCCAAGCCTTGTTATCTGCCAGAAATGCTGACAGCTTCCCATTCTTTAGATTGTACATAAAAGGTCCCCATTTCCAGGAAGCCTTCCCTCCTCCTCTGTCCTCTCAAGGAAAGCCATGGGTGTTTCGGAGTAATTGTCATACAGCCCCACTGTGAGACTGATCATGTGACATTCAATAAGCACGTAGGTATCTAGTTCTTTGGGAAGAGCATGATGCGTTCAGAAATGAGATTGTGGGCCTTGTTGTGTGTCCAGCTCTTACACATGATACCTGTACATAAATATTTGAAAACAAATGAACAGCAAAAGTATAATTGAGCCTGATGTGAAGTCAGCCACCACCCTGCCTGCGCCCTTCCCTCTCGGGTGTACTGTGAGCAGGCCTGCATTAGAAATTGCCTCTTTCTTCCTGTAGTTAGATGCATGTGAAAAAATTAAGGTCTCTTAAGTT
The DNA here is from genome assembly GCA_004024765.1 of Zapus hudsonius. NCBI lineage: Eukaryota > Metazoa > Chordata > Mammalia > Rodentia > Dipodidae > Zapus > Zapus hudsonius. Next base: position 10,011 of record PVHP010017211.1, read on the forward strand.
GAATAAACATTACCTATAAGAAAGGCCAGTGCAGAATAATGAAAGATGAATGAGCTTTGGAAAAGAAAAACCTCTTTTGGGTTTTAACTGTGTCAGGTAGGAAGGAAATTTTACTTTAAAATTTTACTATGCTTAAACTGACAGCCACGGTTACAGGTTCTGATGGGCCAATAAGCAGCTTTTAAAATTTGTAACTTACACACTTTTCCTGTACCTTTTTCTTTCTTCCTTTCCATGATGTTGTTGCTGTTGCTTCTGCTGTGTGTGCACGTGTGTATGAGAGAGAGAGAGAGAGAGAGAGAGAGAGAGAGAGAGAGAGAGAGATCCCTAGCCCCACACCACGCTGTCTCCTCATTTGCACTCAGGTGTCCAGCCACAGTCCTCACCAAAGCTGCCTTCACAGAAATGTCTCCACTTGCCCAGGACTACTTATCACCCACCACCTAGCAGCTTATGCTCTCTTCATGTCTCCCCATGTTTTCAGGTCCCTTCAGTGCCTTGTGTTCACCTCAGGAACTTGGAGATATTCACACCTCACCAGGGTATGAAAAGTTCATGAGGCCTGTTTCTCCAGGCTCCTGTCTCCAGAGACCTCACTGGGTCTATGAACATGGACTCTGCCAAGGATTCTGAGTGCTTTAAGCACTTCGCAGATTTCCAGGATTGTGTTTTGAGAAAGGCGCCTAGAACTCTGATGAGGCTCTATTTGTGCTGTGTGGAGGTTGACACACCCACACCATACCTTGAATCCTAACAAAGGCCTGTGTTTGAATCATTTCCTCTTCCTACGTGGTGACAAACTTGCTTCCTTTAAGGGGAAAAGCCAGGGACCTCTGTACTTCTGGTAACAGTCAGGATCTATGCACACCTCCCCCAGCTGGATATTAACGTTCCCCTTTTGAAGCCCTTTGAAAATCTCCCTCTTGGCCAGTGTATAGCTTTCAACTATTGTGTAGATAACGACTTTCACCATCCATTTTGAAACTCAACTCGAGGCTGAGCAATGATTTTTTTGTTCTCTGTTAAGTCCTTGGTGGAGGCCATGGGCTCCATGGTTGTAAGAGACCACAGGGTAAAGGAAGAAATGTATGGAAGAAGATGTCAGTTATCTGGTTTAATAGAATTAATACCACTAAATGCAAGTTAGAAATTCTACAATATCTTTTGATAAGCTATTGATTATATCCTAAAATTTACCCAAATTAGACTGTTCTGCGTAGTCTGTGTCCCTAAACTGGATTATAAATTGAAGGAGAATGCATGCTCAAATTTCTTCATCTGTAACCTGCAGGAAAAATGCATTTTTGGTCAGTATTCTGAACACGAAGTGTGATAATGTAAATAGCATAAACAACCAATCCCGGCAGGTGTTAGAGGTAGGCCATAAGGTTAAATGCACTCTTGCTCTCATAGTGTTACGGTCTATTCTTCCAATGAACTTGGCAAAGGTGACAGCCAGAGTCGACCAACCCTCCCATCCCAGTACTGACCTGACCTGACCCTGCTTAGCTTCGGAGGTCAGAGGAGATAGGGTGCGTTCAGGGCGGTATGGCCGTAGACCAGTAACACTGAAGGCAGCAGCTCTCAATGACTGGTTTCTTTGGCCATCTGCTTTTGTACCTGTCGCCTAGGCCTACAATACGTACGTTGAGCCGCAGCCGGAGCCCTTCCCAGAGGGCCAGCAGCACAAAGAACCGGAAAGCATTTTCCCCAAGTCGCTTCCACTTTGAAATAAGCTAGTCTAAGTTGACATGATGTCTCACTGAAGATGGTTTTCCATTACTTTGGGCCTTTAGAAGTTGGAATATTTATTACTTTTGCATTAGTGTTGACCAAAATGTCTGATAAACAAAACTTAAAGGCGGAAGGCTTGATATTGACTTGTGATTTCCGAAGGTTTACTCCACGGTGGCAGGAAAATCACGGCAGAGGGAGATCTTCTGTGTGGTGGCAGGAGCTTTCACAGGGTCATCCAGATGGAGTCAGGCAGGAAAGAGTTTCTACCAGAGCTGGAGCGAGTATGTACTCAAAGCCCCCACCTCCCACCAACCAGGCTCCGCCTTCTAAAGCTTCCTCTGCCCTTTCATCCACTGTGAGCCTATCTAATTTATGTGTCAACTAATCATGATATTATCCATCGTGGACGACTTGGATCTGCTATGCTGTACAGTTTCGCTATTAAATCCATCTAGAATAACAGGTTAATTTGGCCCAGGCTTAATATCAAAGATGAGCTACAAATACCACAAATGTATACAGGATATGTTTTTGATGAAGTGGAGAGAAGCCTCTCTGAATTCTATTAATCTCACAGAGCTGTACGGATTGAGAAAGATAAATACAAAAATATTTTTTACATATAAGGGTGTTGCAGTCAGCTTTCTAGTTGCTGCGCAGAAAGAACCCAAACAAAAGCGGCTTGTGGAGGAATGGGTTTATTTGGCTTATGGACTCGAGGGGAGACTCCATCCTGGCAGGGAAAACGATGGCATGAGCAGAGGGCGGACATCACCTCTGCCACAGCACTGCAAACAGCGGCAGGAAGGTGTGCCAAACACTGGCAAGGGAAGCTGGCTTATAACCCCATAAGCCCGTCCCCCAACAACACAGCTCGAGTGAGTTTCTAATTCCCAAATTGCCATCAGCTGAGGCTCGATCTATCAGAACACATTCATGTGTTTGTGGGGGACACCTGCATCAAACCATGACAAAGGGCATGCCACATGTTACATAATATTAATATTATTATCATCACTATCGCTATTGTGTTAAGAAATGATTAGAAACTGTGCCTATTTTGTTTCAGTATCAAGAACTCAAGTTCCACATAAAAACTGAAGTTGAATTTCAATAGAAAATGATGTCATGATTAATTGAAATGGGAAAAGTAATTCTGAAAAATACTACGGAAATAGTAGAATATACTGATTGGTGTCGCTGAGAACATACCAGGTAAAGACAGTGTGCCCAACCTGTGGTGAGAACTCACCTGTCTTATGCCTTAAAGCTTTTGAAAGATGTCTTCTAAATAAGCAGACAAAAAAAATTGGTGATAATCCCAGACTAAAATGAGATGTTGGATTACTATGAAGTATTTCTACTTCATACACAGCTTGGTTCCATTAGCTCACATGAATATCCAAGGTTTTGGAGAAAATCTTCTGCTAGAACCTCACAAAAAGCGCAGGAATAAGAAGCTGTTGAGCAGAACAATGGTCGCTGCTTAGATGTCAAGAGGAAAAGACTCTCTGCCCATTGGACATCATTCATGCTGGCTTTGAAGCAAGGCCATCTGATCCTTAAATAAGACCCCTATGGAAAGCATACTATAAACAGTCATTTTCGATGATGGATTTTCTCCAAGCCCACTTATTAATATAATCTTTAGTATTTTGACATCTTATGTCTCCACAGCTTTTCATTACCCATATTACCAAGATAAATGTTTTTCTTTTACGATATTACCTGGAAATGCACTGGAAATCAAATCTATGGTTGAAGATTGATGATCAGTTGAGTACTTGCCTCTGTATTTCTTCATCCAATTAGGATAAACGGGAGTTAAAAAGGCAAGGAGGGTACATTGGCAGGTTTATCTCATCTGTCAACATCTTTAAGGCTTATCTACTTTTACCTCAGTGATACAAAAAGAATCCCACCCCATTTTCACTTCCCTTTAAGTTCCTCTTTTATTTTCTTCTTGTTGTTGTATTTACGCTTATTCATGACTGTATTCCCTTAATTCCGTCTCCTGTTTGAGAGGTACCGGAGCGATTCAATTCTACCGTCCTCATCCAGAGTCTACAAGGGATAAAGCCTGTTTCATTGTCCTGGGGGTTTTGCCGCAGGGTAGCTCATGACTTTTATACCTTTCACAAAGCTCATCAACCTGGCCCTGCCTCACAGCACAAAAGCACACACAGACCCGTCTGTCTCTTCAGTCTGTAAGCTGAGTAGCTGTTTCAGTTTAGTGAAAGTTTTACATGAAATTAAATCATAAGAACGTCCACTGAAAGGGACCAAAGAGAGAGAAATTCCAATCCCAAAGATTGTCTTGTAAATCAAATAGATCATTTTATATTAAAAGAATGGAAAACTGTTTTTTCTGATCCTTTCAAAAGAGCAGACTTTTTGGAAACACTCAACATTTGCATAACCTTTGAGTTTTAAGCCATTAAGTTACAAGCTCACACACCACAGTAAATTTCCTGTCGAGATCTAGAGCAAGGTTTGCTTTGAGAGCAGGACAAATTTATGTATGCCACTGTTCCATCTGTTTGCTGAAACAGAGCTTGGGATACAGGGGGCACTGTGGAAATTTAGGAATTAATTTTAGGAATAGAATTGCCACACATCTTAGTTTTAGATGTAATGATCACAGCTCGTGTCTCCATTTATCAACTTGTTGCATAAATGCCTGAGTATTTAAGCTTCTCAGTATCATTGGACGAAAAGGGACTTTTATATTCCAAACGTACAAATGAGGAGGTTGTGGATAAGTGGTTGGGGAAGATGAGTGATTTTCCTAAGGTCTTAAGAGGCACAGCTTGGGTCTAAGCCAGAAATCCTGACTTTTAATATCACACAAAGGTTTTAGCTTTTTTTTTTTCCTTAAAATTCTTTATGTGAGATGTTTTTGTTAATTATATTTTCAAAATATTAAATAACTAGATTCTGTCACAAACAAATTATGTGAGTTCTTTAAAAGATCACAGTAAAATCCAAGTGATTTTAATAATAATGAATGACAAAGTTATATGTGTGCATCTAACTCATGCTTTATACTGTTTTATGTAATTTTCCTTCTAGACCCAGTTCTCACATAAAAGAACATTTCCAATTTATTATGAACAAATATGCTAGATGAATATTCTTTTATTTAGAAATGCAAATGCAACCAGGTGTGGTGGTGCATGCCTTTAATCCCAGCACTCGGGAGGCAGAGGTAGGAGGATTGCTGTGAGTTCAAGGCCACCCTGAGACTACACAGTGAATTCCAGGTCAGCCTGGACTAGAGCGAGACCCTACCTCGAAAAACAAAACAAAAAAAACAATAATAATAATAAATAAATAAATAATGCGCTGGGCATGGCAGCCCACACTCTTAATCCCAGCACTCAGGAGGCAGAGATAGGAGGATCACTGTGAATTTCAAGGCCACCCTGAGAGCCTGAGACTACACAGTGAATTCCAGGTCAGCCTGGACTAGAGCGAGACCCTGCCTCGAAAAACAAAACAAAACAAAAAAAAACAATAATAAATATAAATAAATAAATAAATAAATAAATAATGCGCTGGGCATGGCAGTCCACACTCTTAATCCCAGCACTCAGGAGGCAGAGATAGGAGGATCACTGTGAGTTTCAAGGCCACCCTGAGAGCCTGAGACTACACAGTGAATTCCAGGTCAGCCTGGACTAGAGCGAGACCCTGCCTCGAAAAACCAAAAAAAAAAAAAAAAAATCCAATGCAATGCCTCTGCTCAGAGACTTCGCCCACCTAACATGATGAAGACCTTGAGTTCCATCTTGGCAGCACACAGAATCAAGTGTCACGAGAGTTATAAAAGCAAGTAGGAGACCAGGTATGCAGAATGTAGTATAAAATATTTTTATACATTTTGGTATATCTTTAAAAATACGCTTTCTGCTTCAAGCCAAACTGCAAAATGACCTTTTTCAATTTAAGTGTCAAACAGAGGTTTTCCTTCCTTCTGCCTCCTTCTTTTACTTCTTCTTCAGGTGTGCGCATTTATTGTTGAAGCCCGAGTCTGGTCATGATTTTCTTGCCTCCTCTTTTTCACACAAGTCTCTGTGCCCAGGCTTTAAATCCCAGGCTTTGTGGTCAAGACCATCCAAACCTGAAAACTCATGTTCTGCTTTGGCCTTTTGAGGAAACACTCCTGGATGTCGTACAGTCGTGAGCACAGCTGACCTTCAATCTTTAGAACCTTAGTGCTGTGCTTGGACAAGACTTCTGGAAGTTACTAACCAGGCAGCCTTGGAAATAACTCTGTTTTTCCCTCCTCAAAAATAACAGTACTTGATGATATGAATTGTGATGACTAAATGAAATATCATTGAGGTGTCAAGTATAGTAAACTCACACTGGAGGAGTTGTTAAGATGCATGATTCTTCTTGTCGCTAATGAAATCTGTGACATAGATATTCTATGCCATCTATGCCATCTCTGTAGTGCCCATATGAGGCAGAAAGCTACCTTTCCTAACGTCTACAGTGCCCAAAGCACATCTTTGCTCTTAGTTCTTTATACCTTCACTAACTCAAGTAATTTAAATAACTTATTATAAATGAAAAGACTCAGGGAACTCAGGGAAGAGGGGGTGGAAAGATTGTGAGAGCCGTGGTGGGGGAGAATATCAGAGACTTGGCACCCCTCAGTAACAACACACTTGGGTCATGAGAACCCGGCTGAAGACTGGGCTCTCCATGGTCCCCTACCACAAGGACTGATCCAACGGCCCACGGAGGAGGACATCCAGCTGACTGGGGATGGGGAGGGGGACATTGAGGAATTGGGGATCACAACTCATGGTTGGCCCACTGAACAATGTAACTCATTATGGACAATAAAGAAAAAAAATAAAATAAAATAAATGAAACTGGTGTGGTGAGTTATGAAGGTTTGTGGATGTTATGTTGTGTATCGTCAGCTTGTTTTCAGAAAGGTTTGTACAAATTGTTGGAATTTGCTGTGTCCAGATTTACTTGGCGTGCTCGGGAATATCAAATCCCATGAGTGTTCTCATGTTGCCTTCTTCCAAGCCGCCTCTCGGAATCTCCGTTCCAGTGCTAACGATTCCATTACAATTCCTCACCGTTCTGAACCTCTCTGAACTGCCTGATCGCCCTCTTCTCCAGGCTTGGCGCTGCATCTCCTCCCTCCCCCATATCGTCCTGTCTACTACTTGTTCCAGGTCAGCTCCGTCCACACAGATCCCTCGTGGTCGCCCGATTCCTCATTGTATCCGGCCTAAACCATTATAGTGGCATCTTAACTGCTCTTTCTGAAGCCTCTATTTTGCCCCTCTAGGTCATAATATCTGGTGCCAAAGAGCTTTCCAACAACTATTATCCCCTCTATTATGCTATCTCTCTTTGCAGTGACTTAACTATCGACTTGCTTGGCTGAGTCTTTCCCAATCTGGAAGAGGTGTTACCTGAACTGTTAATTAATGTGACGGCATCTGTCATCAATCCCTGGTGGAAGATGATGACACTCTCCCTAGAGAGAGCTATGCAGAAATTATTACAGTTATTTCTATAGAGGGTTGCTACATCAGGCGCCACAAACATTTAAACCAATACGGTCATTGTGCTCACTTTTCAAATGACAGAAGTGTAGGACAAGGCTAAATAATCAGCCCAAGGTCCACTGGTGCTAACCAATGTGCTGGCTTCAATCAGGACATCTGGGTCAGCCACCTCTACAGCAGCCACACGCGTTCTCCAGCAGGAATCCCTCTGCTGCAACCACAGCTGTGGACTGTGGGTTTGGAAGTGGGGCTCCCATGCAGAACAAAGTTCGACCTCAGTCAGCTTCATGGCGGGCCAGATGTGGTGAAAGAATCCTCTGCCAGATGGTACTTCGGCAATATGCCATAATACAGGATCTGTCCAGAAATCCCACTATTGGCCTCATTTAGGGCTGGAGATATGGCTCAGCGGTTAAGGCACTTGTCTCCAGTGCCTGAGGCCGCCGGTTCAATTCCCCAGTACCCACATAGGCCAGACCCACAAGGTGGTGGCCTTGGTGCGCTCTCTCTCTCTTTTTCTCTCTCTCTGTCTCTCTCTCATTATCTATCTCCTATATCTCTCTGCTTGAAAATGAATTAAGAAAAAGAAAACATCAATTATACCATTTAGGCTCTATCATCTTCAGCTTTCATAATAAAACATTTTTAAAATAATCTATATTTAATAAATATGAATGAAATTACTGCCTACTCCTAAGCTGTTAAATTGTCTTGTATAGAGTCAATATGAGGATCTAATTACGTTGGACATTAATCTTCTGTTTAATTATCTTCAGTCACATACAAATGGACGGTGATTTTTAGAAGTCTCGATCTACCAAAGAATAAGACTTCTTGATTTCTGTTCTCAGATAAGTCCTAAATAAGAACACTTAATTTGTACCAAGCATTATTTTGATTGCTTTATAAAGATGAACTCCTGTGTTCTTCACACAACACTAATATTGGTGCCATTTATGGGTTAAAGCGTTAAAAAGCAAGGAGGCCAGGTAACGGGAAGGCAGCGCAGCACAGTGATTGCTGACCCCAGAGAACTAAAGCCCCAAAGCCTGGCTCGAGTGCTCACTGCCCACAAGGCGTAAGAGCTGAGCGTCTCCGCCTGCGCCTGAGCCCGCATTCCCTGGGTAAATGGACAACTGACCCTCAAGCAGGTTGGTGGACAGCCAGGTGCTTTAAATTTACGTTGAGATTGTGCCATCTCATGGGAGTGATTTTCCCTTAACATGTCACCCAAAGTGCAGCTGTTTTAAAATTAAACGGTGGTTATAAAAATATGTTTGCAGCTTTCATTAAGCCATTTTTTCATCACAAGTGAGCAAGAAGTCAATCCCTTGATTTCATAAAAACCTAGATAAGTTTAGTCTCGTTTCATAATAAAACTTACTTTTAAACATTCCTTGCTTCTCTTATGAGCGCAGGAATGATGGGAGTGATACCAAGTGAATTTGCACAGTTCCCTCATGAATGCATCTGGATTCCTCACAGGGAGCACGGAAGGGGATGTGGGCCGTGCTCCTCTCTGCCTGCCTCTCTGGCTCAGAGAGCTTCCAGAAGGCCGTCCCTTGATGGTGGGTGGTGACCTGTGAAGGGAGAGAGTGACTCCAGAGATTAACTCACATTTTCATTGAATTCTTTTTTTTATTGTCCATAATGAGTTACATTATTTAGTGGGCAAACAGTGAGTTGTTATCCCGAATTCCCCGATGCCCCCCTTCCCCATCCCCATTCAGCTGGATATCCTCTTCCGTGGGTCGTCTGGATCAGTCCTTGTGGCAGGGGACCATGGAGAGCCTAGTATTCAGCCAGGTTCTCCTGGCCCTAGTATGTTGTTACTGAGGGGTGCCATGCCTCTGGATAGTCTCCCCCACCACGGCTCTCACAATCTTTTCAAATAGCTTCCCTTTTGAGTGAGTGAATGAAAATAGAAGTGAGTGAAAAAAATAAGATTGATTTTAAGACTTTCCATTTGTATTTTTCAATTTTTAAAATAGCTTCTGTGTATGTATTACTCGAGAAGTAGTAGGGAGAAAGGAGAAGAGGGAGGCCTTGGCAATCGTCCTACCCCACCACATCCTAGCTGACTTTGGATGGGCCTCAGGCTCATTGCTAGTAAGGAATCCATCCCAGAGGAATTGATACATGAGCTGTAAATGATATGTGTGCATAACGAGATGTATTGCCTAATACAAAGTAGGAAATCAATAATATACCCACGGTTATTTCCCGTTTTCTCTCTTCTAGCCCTTCTACCGGAGGCCATAAATAAGTAGTTTTCCATTTAATGAGAGTAGTCTTACGAGCTATAATTTGAGTAATGCATCTTCCAGATTTAATTTGCATTCCAGTAACAAATACTGTGTCCAGCACCTGGGAAAATGCCTGCTCTTAATGAATGCTCAGTAAATTGCTGTTGACTGAAAGTTTATAGATTTAAAATCTACATGGGGCAAGATTTCAGAGTGCAGAGAAGAGACATCTGAGAAGAAGCTTCTGGATAGACTTGGTTCATTCACACACCTTCCATTTGCCCTGGTCATCCAATCAACTGCTGGGATATCAACTCAAGGAATTAACCTTTTGCAATAGCAGGTGAAAGCACACTATCTTCTTCATTGTTCTTATCTTTACAAATATGTTTGTTACTCATGAAACTCATTTTAATTGGAGACATAGAACACAGGGATAAACAAAGTGAGGTGACATAATCCATTTACCCCCAAATAGTAACATTCAGAGAACCTCTAAAAGGCATGATTCCCACCCACTCCAAATGGGATTTTTACAAGTGATATAAGTTGATTTTTGAAGCAAGATTCTGTGACAGTGTGAACAGATTTAAATTTGGATTTTTCCATCTCTTCATGGCAAGAAGGTGTGTTTAGTCAGTTACATAACTTTAGCTTTTTATGAAGTTAGGGCTGTCCTATTCTTTTGGTATATAATGACATCTTACTCAACTTCATTTCCTCATCATCCTGAGACAAAAGATCACAGTCAATGGTAAAATGACAGAAAGTATGTGTTGGTCTGATTGTTTTAAATGCAAGTGAATTATGCAGAGACGGCAGAAGTCACCGCGTTAAGGTCAGGTAGTCTTTGCAGATAGTAGTACCCTCACACTAGGACTTTTTCTTAAGGATTCGCCACTGGCAGTGGTAGGACATCTCTTTAACCCCAGAACGTAGGCTAAGGTAGGAGGATGGCCATGAGCTCGAGGTCAGCCTGGACTAGAGTGAAATCCTGCTTCAGAAAGAGAAAAGTGAAAACAAAGAATTTTTCAAAAGCTTTGAGGCATACCCTGTGCTTCTCTGGGGAAATCTTATCAAGTGATCTTTTTCTAGCAGACTGAATAATGATACTGAATGTGACAGAAATAATTCTGTTCATCAGTATTGGACTTTTTAGTCATAAATGTCTTCTGCCTACACGGCTGTGCGTAGCTACCCTGTGATTGAGATGGGAGGCACACTCGTGCTAAAAGACCACAGCAGCCAAGCCAAGAGTCGGAGAATGGAGGTAAAAGACACCAAAAAACAAATTAAAAAACCGAGTAAGAATTGGGAAATGGCTAGGATAGTAGGCCAGTCTTTCTCCTGTGCATGAGCCTTCTCACTCCATTTTGAAATGAACATAATAATTTTATATGTTTGTATGTTTATTGTATTTTTTCAAAATAAACACTGCTAGAATCTTCAGAGCAAGAGAGGAGAGAGAAGAATAGAGGATAAAAAAGAAGAGAAGGGAAAGAAAGGGAAGGGAAGGGATATTGCTTAATGGTTTGACTCATAGGACCAGGGAGGTTAGGTGAGTCTAGAACCATTGAGGCAGTTGGAGTATCAGACTGAGTCAGAAGCTGTCAGCTGACCAAATTCCTCCTTGCTATCAAAACATCAAGTTCTCCCATTGAGAATTCCCAAGTGCTGGTGACCATAATCTCTGCTTCTCAGAAGGCTTAAGTGTTAATCTCCAGAAACCTCTTCAGAACATCGTCTGACCAGACACTTGGGCACCAATAGTAGTCTCGACAGTTGACACCTCACTGCAGTGTCCTCAGCCTTGTGGGCAAAGGGGTATTAGATGTGACTACTTACAACGAGGAACCCACCACCATGCTGATGCCAAAGTGCCACAAGTTTGGCGCTGTGTGAAGTTCCTCCCTTCGTGCCTCAGACTGTTGAGAGTCAGCATGTAATTAGTGCTCAATTAACCTAGCGTGGCCCAAAGGTGCTAACACTTTGGGAAGACTGTCTATAAATATATTAGCCTGGATTGCACTCCCCCATGGAAATCCAGAGGTGGAGCAGGCAGTCTCACTGTACAGATTAAGAAACGAAGAATCAGGGAGAGTCACACAGCCGGGGTGCAGTTTGGGCTTCCATCCGTGTCCCTGTGGTTTCTTACAGGAACCAAAAATGTCTGTGCTCCCCTAAAGCAAACGCATAGGTTTGTGGACATTTGTCTTGGTGTTCAGTTTTAGTCTATAGCAGTGGTGTCTGTCTGGATGTTTCCAGATTCTTAGCATCTTAAAACTTGGAAAAGACACACACAAAAGGTGAAACAGCAAGAAACTTGAATAAGCACTGAGACAATACATCACCAAGGGGGCAGGGAGCCCTCTGGATGGGAAAGTGCTCATGGACACGGGATAGTGTCTGGGCCTTCATTTCCCCAGTTTCGAGGGAAGGAAGGCTAGTTGCTAGGGGTATAGATTGGGTGGGTCTCTGGTTTGACTGATGGGTTCAGGTTATATATCATTGTCTCTATTGCATATGTCACTTCCCGTGATTCAACTGCTGTTAGTCACACGTACATCCAGTCCTGCACAGGCATAAGCATGGTAAGTAGAGAATTCTCCCTACAAATTCACTCAGTAGACACAATTTCCCTTATTGTGTCTACAAGTCCAAGCCCGTCGCCCCCTGCCTTCCAACCTGGACATATCTTGGGAAGTATTTCAGTAGAAACTGACCATAAAAAGGACATCAATAGATAATTTTAGGGGAGGAGCAAGTTGCTCATATTTGGAGTGGGGTTTGCAAGCAGCTTGATGCAAGTGGGAGGGGTTCCAGGTTCCGACATATTGCCAGGTGCCTCGTTAGGAAAAGGGTGTTTCGCGTAAAAGGCTGTTAAGCTGTTCTCTTGTGCTCTTCCTCCTCTTAACTAGACCACGTTGTGGTTAAGCTGGTCTCCTGTGCTCTTCGGCCTCATAACTAGACCACATAGTTTGGGATCTGGCAGCCCAGTGACATAATCCTTAGCTCTCGCCTTGAGAGAACAGAATGAGCTCCAGTCTTTTCCAGGCTTTGGAAATTTGGCCAATGAGATCTATGACTTAAGCTTAGCAAACAAGATTTGATTCATCAGGAAGCTGCACCTGAGGAAGTGGAAGCTCATTCCAGTGGGAGCCTGGTTCCACCCTGGGTCTCTGTTGACTTGGAAGAAGGATGAGAGCAGGTTTGCACCATCAGGCTGGTGGCGTCCACACCTTTTCTTCCTTGCTGGCTGCAGCCCACCTGTACGTGAGTGTCTGCTCTCCCCAGAAGTCTGGAAGAAGGGTGTGTGGACTCCCAGCTGCAGAGTCCTGCCTGTTGTTCCAACTCAGTCGTCCTTAGACCCAGTTCTGAGGTATCATGGGAAGGCCTCAAAACCCAGTTTGCTCCTTGCTGGGAACACACACGGATGAGCCACCTCTTTGTGCAGAACAGGTCTGTGGAGCTTCTTGTGTAAGAGTGAGAAGCAGATTAGAATGAACCTAGATCCACTCTGCCTCCAGACAGGGTCCTCTGTGCAGGGAAATCTGTAGTCTTTATTATTCAACCTTTACTTAGAAATGAAATGAGATTTGTAGAAATATTGCGAAGATAATCTATGGAGTTCACCATCAGCATCTCCATCTTTCTCTACCTCCAGCCTCATAGGCTGGCCCCTTGAGGGTCTCAGTCTGTTTTCGCATTCTCTGTTCTCTTCTGTGGAAACTCATGAGCAGATGAAATTACCCTAAATCCAGGTTTTTATCTCTAGGTCCAAAGACCTCATTTCCAAGTAAATCCCAGTCACAGAAGCTGAACTAGAATAGACTTCATGAGGCCACTATTTAGTCAGAATGGATATATAGCCTAGGTCGTAGAATTCACGCTGTCAAACAGAACATCAATACATTTTGCTGCAAGTAATTGGCCTGTTAAAATAAGTATACTTTATAGCATTTTCATTACATAAAAGTATAATTCTTTTACTCCATTTTATATTAATAATGTTTCATCACTGAAATAACTTTTATTAGAAACTGTCACATACAACTTCTGCTTAACCTTAACTTAAATTTGAGACATGTTCTTTGGAACCCTAGGATGTAGGTGACAGGCAGGGTGGAACCCTGGCCCTCTCTGTGGGCACTGTGTTGGAGCTCCTTCCCTTGTCCTTAGTAGACTGATGCACGGATGGCTTTGGGATATGAAAAATGATGCTTAGTTTCATTCTTTTAAAAGTTAGATAGAAAATAGGTAAGTCATTTTTAAGCCTAAGAAAAGTATGAAAATTAAAAAAACCAGGCTTATGAATTGCTCTGCTTTGCTCTTTTAGAATGCTTGAATATTGTAAGAAGTTTGTTTTTCCATGTCATTGGGCCTGGGAAAAATGACTGCTTTCGTGAGACTTTTCGAAAAGCCAAATTATGACCTCCATGTTGTTGTTTTTGGGGACTTTGCATTGGTGGATATGTTGTATTCAAATTCAACATAGAACCCCATATAAATCATTTTTTATTTGATCTAATCATTATAGATTTCAACCTAGTCCACACAGCTAAATATCACTATTTAACTTTTGGACTTCAAAACAAAATCATTTTTTACCTTAAATATATATCGATAAAAATTGATCCGATATGCTGTATTGGCCCTTTAAAATAATTTACAGCGAGGACTTGGGAGAAGGCTTAGTGATTAAATGTGCCTGCCTACAAAGCATATGGCCCCCAGGTTTCATTCCCCAGTACTCATAAGAAGCCAGATACACAAAGGCCCTGGCATCATGCTTGTTCTATCTATTATCTATCCATCTATCTATCTATCTATCTATCTATCATCTGTCTATCTATCATCTCTCATAAAATATTTTTTAAAAAAAACTTTGTCAGCTAGCAAAATCCCCAAATAAGCCCTGATTTGGTCAGAGATGGGTGATTTAGAGAAATGTTCTACTAAGTTCTTAAATATTGGACAAGCAAAACAAGAACTCATTAAAACCTTAGCTTGATTTAGTGATCTGATTTATTGCATTGACTCTAACAGAGAGCAGAACCCCAAAGGAACAGTAGGAAAAATAGAATTTGTTGTGATGAAGTACAATAGTGTTTGGCATCACTTGTTGTTGTTTGATGGGTTTTGCTGTAATTATTTATAAGTTGTTCTAAATACACCAACATATTTCATTACAGTGATCTGGGTTTGCTTGCATTAGATAACAGGTGGTAGCATGTAACTCTTAGGAACTACCGTGTTAGGATTTGTGAAATAAGATAATTCAAATTAAAAAAGTGTCTTTTATGAAGGAAAGTCATGTATTGACTACTAATGACACTAGAGAAGTTAAAGTGAAATGACACTTTATGCATATGTAACAAAATATTAAAATAGGTGATTTGGAGAATGTGTGACAGCAACCTGATTGTGATACCTGGGACCCCACTGAACACCGGAGTGGCAGGCTGAGCTGGCTGGCCGAGCAGCAGCATCTGAGCTTAGGGAGGGCGCTTTGCTGAGTGAGCAGTTTTATTAAAGATACGAGGTGTTCAGCAAAGCTGCTTAGAACGTGCTTCGTGCAAAGAATCCGACTACTTGCAATAGCAAAGCAAAATTAATATGACACCGTCTCTCCTCTAGATGGAAATTGATCTCCCAGGGGATGTGCAATGTGTGTGCTGACATCTCAGCTGAGGAAAGTGTTGCTGACACCGTCTAGCTCAGGTCCTTGAGGAGATTTCCTAGAAAAAGCAACCTTTGGTTTGGGCCTTAAAAGATGAGAGGCGTTTCAACAGATGAGACGGGGTCTGTGGCACGTTCGTCCAAGAACATGTGGTCTTACAGGTTTTACAATGAAAATCTACTTTGGTACAATTTGGTACAACTGGTCGCTCCAATGTTCATCAGAAATAGAGTTGAGATAGTTTTCTGGATACAGGTGACCAAGAGTTAGAAATTACTTTCTAAGAGGTTTAACTCAAACCTAGAGTTGCTCTTTAACTTATTCAGAATTTTACCTCACTTTTACGGCTGGGATGTGGTTCAGTAAGTAGATTGCTTGCCTAGTATGTGTGAAGCCTTGAGTTGTATCCCTGGCATCACATTTACTGTTCATGACCGTGTGTCTCAGTACTGGGGAGATGGAAGCAGAAGGACCAAAAAATTCAAAGACATCCTGGGCTTCATAGGGAGTTCAAGGTCAGTGTGGTTACCTAAGACCTTTTCTCAAAAATAAAGCAATAAAATTAGCACTTTTATTGTTTTTAATCTTTATTATCCAAAAAATAGATACACCGTATGAGCAGATAATGTGTTGTTATCCCCATTTCCTTCCTCCCTGTCCCCAATCATCTGGGAATCCTCCTCCATAGGCAAACTGGAGCAGTCTATGGGGCAGGGGATTATGGATAGCCTAGGAGTCAACCAGGTTCTACCTCCCCTTTGTATGTTGTTACTGAGGGGGCCATGTCTCTGGATATTCTTCTCCACCACGGCTCTTAGATTCTTTCTGCCCATCTTCCGCTCGGTTCCATGAGTCATGGTGGGTGAGTTTGAAGTCTGCTTTGCTGTTGAGGTCTTAGGGGTCTCTGTACTTCTGCTTTAGGTTGTGTTGAAAGTCATTTGTGTCTGTCTCACTTGCAAATTCTGGGTTGACTGACTGGCTGTGGTTATAGGTCTCTTGCTTATCCCACCACTCTCGGAGGGGTTTCATTTGGGGCCTTCAAGATAGGCCTGGGGTGGTTCATCTCTTGTTAGGAAGTCAGCCATCTGCCTGTGGCTCGTTGTTAGGGTTGGAAAGCCCACAGCTCCCTTACTGCCTTCTGAAAAATACCAACAATCTCCATCGGAGAGAGAGATCAGCGCTTTTAAAATACATAACCTACAGCAGCCTTAAAACATCTTTGTGTTTGCATGTGTGCTTATGTGTATGCACAGGTCTTAAATTTTCTGGTCGAGAACAGTTCACCCCATTATTTGAAAACAACTTTGTATAAAACTAGAAAGTTTTGAACATACGACCACCCCTTCTGTAACCACCTTGAATGCATCTGGTCTCAAAAACCTGCAGTGATAAAAGAGAATCGAAAGCTATTCAGCCAGTCTAAAGGTTAAACTTCTTTTTCAGACATTAGAATAACAATTTTAAATAACCCCATACACCTTCAAAAACCATTCACTCTGCTAGCTCCAATTTAAGAAAAAAAAATGCCCAAAACTAATTAAAACATCTGCTTGGTTTTCGGTAAAATTCACGTACCGTGCACCTTAACTAAGGATTTTACTAACACAAACAACTTACATGATTGTGTTTTTAAGGTAAGCTTCCTATATATTTTAAAACCGTGCACTTGTTAAAGGCAGTCTTGTTTGATGTATAACGCTGATGAAATGGTCATGAGTTACATGTGTGTGGCCCTGTGGCTTCCCTAAGCCACGCATGGAATGGGGGGGGGATAGGAATGCAACACGCTCAAAGGCACCCAAAAAGCATCATTGTATTTGGCTCATTCCTTTCCAAAGTTTTGTTTCTTTATTCTTTGAAAGTGAATTCCACGAAAGACAAATATCAAAGGTTCCTCCTCCAGTGTCAAAGCATATTAGGACCCTCTTCGCTCCCCCTGGCTGGGGACCTCATGGAGTGCTCATCTGGACTGGAGCATTTTATGCTTGGAGGAAGATTAGATTTTCTGACTCTGCCTATGGGAGCGAAATGGGCATTGGTGATGTTTGTCGGGGTAAGATGAGGGCCTAGAAAGTCTCAGGGACACACACACCACCGAGAGCCTTCATGGGGTTGGAAGACTGACGACTTTTCTTTAGATGCGTTGTGATGGGGAAGATAGGATTGCACTTACAAGTGTTTTCCGAAGACCTTATGGTCACCCGTGGGACATGAGTCCTTGGGCCTCGTTTTAGACTCATACTTAGATTCTTTTTTTAGAATCGCTTCTAATTTTATTTTGTCAGAAAGGAGTGATGTACATTGAATTAAAATTGCCATCGTTACCGCAACTGGCAAAACCATCTAAATATTTTAAATGTTTATTTTTCCTCCCTTTCTGCTACTTGGATATGTGCTTTTGGTTTTCTTGGTTCCTCTTTGTCAGTCTCCCTCTGCACCTAGCGTGAAATCATTCTGATTTACATTCAGAAATAACTTCTTTTGCTTCAGCAAGCCTTCCTGGGAGAAACGATCCTGGATAATAACATGTTATCTTATTTTGCTCTAAATTTCCTTGTCGTTTTGTGCTTACCAGAGGGATTCAGATTCAATTCTCTTCCATTCAAAAGATTTCTGTGCCAAATTTTGTGTTTTAAATTCACGCAAGGTATCCAATTTACCAAGACAGTTAAAACTCACTTTGAAATGCAGAGGACACATGAAGTGGATAATCCTCGCCTGAACTTCAGTATTCAAAAGCGATTTCTGGTCCATCTTGAGGCACAGCAGACAGAGGCTCTTGTTCTTGGAATCATTCTCCTTATTCCTGCAGGTCAGCTTCCTGGAGAGGAACTTGGAGTCCAAGGAAGCGCTTGAGAAGCTCGTCAAGGTCTCTTTTCCAAAGTTGCGTATTTCCTGCTTCAAGCAGATTCCTCTCTGTCCTGAAAGACGTTTCTTCTTAAAAGCAAAAACTTGATAACTGAGGAATATGTGCCATATGTCTTTGGAGGAGGACTATCAGTATTTGTGGGTTTCCACAACAAAAGCACAGCTGTATATGGCAGCTACTGTTTTATTTTTAATTTTTTGCAAACTGGAGACTTCAAGAATGTGATTTAAAATGGACCGTTCCTTTCAGTTTCCATGTACATTAGAGATAATTCATGGCTTCTCTCCCATTCTGACTTTCCATTTTGCAAATATAAAACTAAAACTTCCTTCTTGTCCACTTAATTTTTCAGCATTATAAATGTTGTCTACTACTGGCCAATTTAGTTTCAATAGACAAGGCATTTACCAATCATCTTGCGTTCACTTATATCTTCAGAGCGGATCTGGAAGGATCTTTTCAGGTGCATTTCCTGGCTTCTCTGCTGCTTGCCTCCAGGTTGCCTCTGCTTCGGCCCTCCTTTCACATTCCAGGGTTCCAGAGCCACTGGGCACCGTCCTGGGTCCCAAGCCTGAGGCACACCTGTTACTCAAGACACTCGCAAGCCATGTGAAGTTCCCCACAGTGCCTGCCTCGTGAGGCACTCTTGGGGTGTGACTTGCTGTAGTTGGTATGGCCCAAATGAGCCAGCCATGGTCCTGTAACTCCCAACAATCCTTAGGAAAAACATTACAGAGCAGATACCTGAAGATGTTCAGGCCACAGCTTGAGTTCTTTTCAGGTGTTTCCAATAAATTCAGCGAACATTTAAGTTCCTCCAATAGACTGGATGATGGTTGCTGGAGACACAGAAGGGAATGTGGGGACTAGACTCTGGGGCATCATCCGTTCCATCCAAGAGCTTGAAAGCAAGAACCAGCATCGGTAGCTTACTGCAGATATTTAACTTTGCATAGCAAAACGATGATAACATTAACTAGAAGTTTCATGTAGCCTAATATTATGTGATTTTATAAAATGTGTTTTTCTCCTTAAGAAAAATGTGCTTATCATAGGCTATTTGAAGATGGTGAAGAGGCTTTTGAACACCTTAGTCTTTGCAGTTTGGCTGGAAAGAAGAGGTCTGTAAAAGCAAAGAGAATGTAAGGAGGGAGAAGATGAGCTGCACAATGACCTTGGGCTAACCTTGGTATTGTTTGTTACAGTTCTTAGAAGGCTGCTTCTAGACTGTGGACTCAGCCAGTGTGATATTTAATCCTCTGATGAGTCAAGTCTGACTCACTTCTCTAGATTCATTAGGCGATTAATTACAGACTGGCAGAAAATGGTTCACCATGCTAATCTCGATATGGTTCACATCTCTTCTATATGCTTTATTAAGTGTGGAAAAATCGACAGAGATCATAGTACCTAGAAATAAACACTAAAAACACCGAAGTCTAAACTAGCTTTCGAGTATGAGATTTATGATTACCCTTTTATAGGTGAGTCAGTGGATGTTTAAATGAATTAAATAAGACAGTAGACGCACCTGTAGGTGGTACAGATGCTGTGTGAACCATCTAGTTAGCTTTCAGAGCCTCATTTTAAAGTGAGTGATCTATATATATACATATATGTATATATGCATAATTATATGCATATACATATACACATATGTGGTTATGCGTTTTAATTATTTTTGGATATTGAGGTTTTAATCAGTTATACAGTGTTCCACTAAGCATAGGACTTTCTATTCTGCTATGATGTCTAAAACTGAGATTTATGGAACTGACATTTTACAAACCGCCCGACACCACTATTTCACCCAATTTAATGCCCACAAAGCAAAAGAATGCAAAGTGGATGCCAAGCATCCCATTGGCAGCTTTGGCCGTGTTTATCTTCTTGCTGTTCTTAGATTCTAGACTGAGGAGAGGATTTCAGTATATTTAAAGAAAAACTTACAGCCCATCATTTCACTCATGTGAGGTTTGGTGTCCATAGTAAGTGGATGACAACTCTCTTTCTTATTTCTTTTTTTGAAAAAAAGAGCTACTTTTCCTAGAAATTGTTTTATGATCGAGATTTAACTAACCCTTTGTACTGGCATTTACATACCCATATTTTTTTCCAAAAATGCTGCTGATTGGTTGTGGAGATAATTCAATAGATAAAGAGCTTGCAGGGAGCTTCTGTAATCCCAGAGCACAGACAGACAGGACGTGGACAACGGTGCCCTTGGAATTAGCCCAGCAAAGAATAGAACAAGACTCCAGAGGGAGAAACCCTGCCTCAAATGAATTAGGCAGGTGGGGCCATCCCAAAAGGTGTCCTCTGACACACACACACCATAGCAATAATAATAATAATAATAATAATAATATAATGCTTCATTGCTGATTGGTAGACCCAAAGGTTTGATTTGACTCAGATTCAGTTTTGAAGGACATGATTGTCCTGCTGAGGATGATGTAGGGAGTTTCTAATTTCAGTTTTTCTATTTTCAGCGATGCCAAGGCTGGTCCTTGGATCCAGGCTTGGGCCCTTTGGTGGCATCCATCTCCTTATGCACTGGCCTCATTGGTAACTTACGGTTTTCCATTTCGGTCATTCCTAGACTCAAACATCCATAGTCCTTGATTTACTGGTCCATCTATTTTAGGAATGATTATTGCTCTTAGTAAGGCCACAAGTCATTGAAGTGATAACATCACCAACGCCAGTGCAAGTGAAGTGTGGTGTGAAGGCCGAAAGGGGCTTGTGTTTATCATGAACACACTCAGCCCCTCAGCAGTGTGCTCGCTGATCAGTCCAAACCCTCCACCTCTCAGTGCACACATGTGACTGGGATGTTTGGATCAAGTTTCGGAAACAGGGATCTATTATTTATTTATTTATTTACAAGGGGAGAGAGAGAGAGAGAGAGAGGGAGGGAGAGAGAGAGGAGAGAGAGAGAGAAAGAGAGAGAGAGGAGAGAGAGAGAACACCAGGGCCTCTAGCTGCTTTATGTGGGTTCTGGGGATTCAAACTCAGATCATTAGGCTCTTCAGGCAAGAGCCTTAACCGCTGAACAGTCTCTCCAGCCCCCTTGCAAATAGGGACCTTTAGAAACTAATGAGGATACACTATCTTTTCTTGTGTGGTTTTTTTTTTTTTCCTTTGTCCAGCTACATTAAACAACTTCAAGTTCTCTGATACGGCCTGTGGCGTCTCACCTCCTGGCCTGTGTAACCTGCTAGTTCATCTCAAAGCTCTCTTACCTACTCCCCCATCTTCACTTAAAGCTAGTTCTCTTAGCCATACATGGGGTGTCTTAAGCCTGGCATTTCTCACAGATCTGGGAGGAAGGGAAGCCCCAGGTCAAGGGCTAGGACATTAAATGTGTTGACTGTTCCTGCCTGATTATCAGCAGCTGCCTGTCGTGTGAGTCCTCAAATGTCACAGATCAGAAGGGCAGGAGGCAGGCTCGCTCAGGCCTCCTTTTAGAAAGGTCTGAATTTAGCACATGAGAGCTCAGAGCCCTATGACCTTACAACCTCCAAATACCATCCCTTGGTGGATGTCCACCAGATAAGAATGTGGGTGGCACAGATTTCAGTCCCAGCACTGAGGAGGTAAACGTAGGAAGATCACTGTGAGGAGCTCCAGGTCAGCTGGGCTAGAGTGAGACCCTACCTTGAGCAAAAACAAACAAAAAAAGAATGTAAAAGTTCAGTCCACAGCTCTCAGTCCTCAGTTTGCACCTTGTCACCTTCTAGTGTGAGTGAGGCGTCTGTCAGACGCAGCTGTGAAGGCTCAGCCCTCCTGGTGATGGGTGATCACAGCGTATTCTATACACCTGCCTCATGCACTGTTTCCAGCTGGTGAGGGTCTCTGTTGTGTTCCCCAGCCCCCAGATCACTGGCTGGTATCTACTGGGAATATTTGAATTAAAATAGTTGCTATATAAGTGAGTGTATCCTTCCAAATGTTAAGCCAAGCAATTTGTTTCTGGGTTTGACAAATGGAAGCATTGTGGTAATACCTGGCAAGTTTCCTGAAATCATTATGGATCAACTTATGAGTCTGGAACAATTGCCATTAAGCTATGCACACTCTATGAATGGCAGAAAAACATGTTTCTTCAAGGAAGGAATAAAGATTATTCTGAAGTTTCACCAAAGGACTGGAAGATAGCAAAACCAAGGAAGATGGGGGGACTGCGTCTCGTACATGTAATATGGAACACGACAAACCGGGTCCTCTTCTCAGACTGTGTTGGGAAGACAAATCCCAGGAAGCATAACAAGCTTCATCATTACAATTGCCAAAGCCGATGCCATTATCAGGTTTCTTTCAGGCGTATTAAGGAGAGGTGCACACAACCCCGAAGGATGGCATAACCCTGCATCGTCCTTCTCGATGTCATCAGCTGGGGATGTGTGCACGTTTCAGCTGTCAGCACTGAGGAAGAAAGAAGTCCGATCTGTCCTGGCTCCCATAGTGTGATGCTCTCCCGGACCCAACAGCAATTTGGACACGTTCTTTGTGCAGAAAGGAGCGTGAGCAACTCAGATTCACCATGAGGCACGTCTCTTCATTGTGCTCACTCGTGCACGGATTGCTTCGCTCCTGTTAACTTCTGTGTGACTTGAGGGATACGGAAAGTCAACGTGTGTGAGCTGTCTGCTTTATGAAATGCAGCTGATCTATTTGTGGGAGAATTGCACCAGGCAACTCTTAATTCTTTTCCTAAAGACAACTCACAAATGTATGGGTCCTGTAAGTCTCTCCGTGTGACATAAAGGTATCTCTACAACCTCTCCTGCTCGGCATGAGAGGATTAACTGAGATGTATTTATTGTGTTTTATATTGTATTTATTTACAAGGGCCTAGGGTATGAATTGCTTCTCCGTTTCCCAACTTTGAGCCAAAAATGTGTCATAGAACAACCAGGCAAAATATAACTAAAACCCATGCTGTTACTTTCGGCTTTAAAATCACTGTGAGATTTGATCACTGATGTCGCTAATTTATATGCTACTGTCTAAAGGAATATGCTTTTCTCCCTTCAGAACCCTGAATCCAGGTTGGGGCCCTACAGGCTTCTGTTTCGTCTTCCACTGCCAGGCCTGAGGAGGGCAGCGGGGCAGTGTGCCTGTCCACCTGTCCATCCTGCTTCTGCCATCCGCAAGAGTAGCGCTGGAAAATATTTCAGATATGAACACTTTCAGGTTCCTAGTTTCTTTGGCTATTGGATCTCCTTGAAACTTAGTAAGGTTTACACTTACTTGGGTCCTGTGAATATTGTGTGGAGAACTACACCAAAGTTTTCCTCTGCATGACAACTCCTCTCTAGCTATGGGTTATCACACAAGACCATCTCGTTAATACTGTCTGTGTAGGCAGGGTCTTAGTAGAGCTTTGTGTCTCGGACTCAGTGTTTTCTTCTAGGCTGAACAGTCCGCGGACTGGTACCATGGAGCACTCTCTAACAGTCCTTGGACACCATGGAGCACCCTCTAATTTTCTTCAGACACCATGGAGCACTTTCTAACAGTCCTCAGACTCCATGGAACACTCTATAACATTCTTTAAGGCTTCAGATTTTGGGGCTTTTGTTTCCCTATTATTGTTATTTAATTTAATTTTATTTATTTATTGCCAAAATATCTGGCCGTCTGTCAGAGTCAGTCAGATGCTGCTGGGATGACTCTCCAAACCAGGCACAGTTTATGGGATGAAAGGATTTATTGAAACTACAGATCCAGGGGAAGTTCTATAATAGGGAAAGAGGCTGCCCCCCTTTCACAGGCCCAAGCAGAGAGAGAAACCATCACCAACACCATACACATAAGCAAAACAGGCAGGGGTCAAGGCAGAGAAATCTCCTTCCCCTTTATATAGGCTTAGCATGAGGTCTTGCAATCCTATCCCAGACTTAATGGCTTCCTGAGTCTCTGGAATTTCCTTCCTGCACTGCCCACACAGGAAAGGATGTTAATTTCTAGCTGTCCTGAGCTTCCCTATATCCTGCCCCCACTGAAAGGCTGCCTTTCTGTAAACATCCTCAGAGACCCACCCACAATAACTGAAAGGATCAAGTTAACAACAAAGCCAAACCATCAACCATCCTTTGAGTTTCTCTCTTTCTGGTTACATTTATGAGACCAGCAGTAGAACCCATTGCTTATGTTCATGCTGACTCTTACTCATATGCTCTGTGGGCAGGTGTCTACATCCCAGTTTTCACTGGTGATAGTTTCATGAAATCATGTCAAAAGGCAGAAATGTGTAGCCTTCCAGCTTTGTGGGTTACCGTCTCTCTCCATGCCACCTATGGCCTAGACACCAAGTATCAGCATAGTTCTTCAGACTTTAATAATTTTGAATTTTAGCAGTGCCCAACTTCAAAAACCCAATTTCTGTATTCAGAAAACGATGCCAACAGTGAGTTACTTAAACAATGAAAATTATGCATGTTCACATGGAAGTCCAGTGAAGAGCTGGGATGGGTGGAGGTATTAACATGTGGTCAGAGGTTGTGGAACCAACCCTAAATATGTACCTGGATGAGCCAGCCATCTGTACACTGATGTACGTGGCTGCATTGTTCACAATTACCAAGTTACAGAATTCTATTAGGTCCTCCTCAGAGGATAAAAACATTGTGGTATGTATGCACTATTGAGTATCATTTAGTTATAAGGAAGATAAAAATTTAGGCCATTTGCAGGACAGCGGGTGTCACTGGAGTTCATGTAAAACACATTAAATCAGAGTCCTTAAATATATGTCACTCTCTTCTCTCATATGAACAGTTTATATTTAAAAAATAGAGACCTAAAAGTAGAGGGAGGCTATTGGGGAAAAGAACAGGGAGCAGTGAGAGGAGGTAGAGAGATAAGACAGAGTAAACAGAGTGTG
>PVHP010017212.1:0-34694 GCA_004024765.1 Zapus hudsonius
CCTTCCTTTCTTTCTTTCTGTCATCTGTCAGTGAACCATTATATTCCATTCCATCCTCCTAGGAAAGGGATGGTGACCAGGGCCAGTTGCGATTCTACATCGCGTCACTACAGAGGGAAGATTTACCTGAGGTATCAATGCAGCTGAGTTGCTGAGACATCTTTAATTACTACGCATTATTTCCATGTTCCTCTCTGATGTTTGTACTTCAGGAACGAACGGCAATTAAGCAATTAGCTAAACAGTGGGAGTTATGATTTTTTTTAAATCAGATTTTAAAGTGGTATTCTGTACCTTGTGGAATCTACAGCGGAAAACAGGGTTAGCAAGTGCATTCTAAATCTCACGAACACTTGCAGGATTTAGATAATTTTGCAATAAATACAGGAGACGGGGGCAGTTTTTAGAGCAGCAGCAGGATTTCTGGGTGATATGTGTCTAGGTGTTTTGATGGTTATGCTTGGGTTGAATCCAGCATAGATGTGGTATTGCAGTCAGTTCCCTGTTGCTGGGACAATTATCCAATCAGACAGACTTTATGAGGAAAGGGGTTGACTTCAGGCTTACAGAGTCCAGGGGAAGTTCCATCCGTGGTGGGAGAAGCTGGCTCCCTTTCCCAGATCCAAGCAGAGGGACACCACCAACACCAGCACCACCAGCAAGCGCAAAGCCCCAGAGCTCACACTGCTCTCCCCACACCTAGTAGGACTGGACTCCCAGATCTGCCCTCCAGTGACACACTCCTTCTCAAGCCATCTAGGGGTTAAGTTACAAGTTTAATTTTAATATAACAACTGAGTCTATGGGGCCACACATTTACGCTATCACGGTAAACTACCACAAGTAAATTCTTAACACTCACTGACGGCCACCAAGATAGAGATGTAAGAACCAGGGGGTAGGATCCACAGATCAAGTGATATGTGACATTAAATCTCCTGAAGGAAGTGTGACATGGAATCACTGGTTCTCCTTAGAAAATCTTTATATTGTCAGAACAACCACAAAAAAAAAAAATGAACCAACCACAAAAGCCAGTGTAGGATACTCCATTTGTACCACAAGCCAGTAAAACCATAAATTGATAGAAACACCTGTTTTTCTGGCTCCCAAAAAGGAAGCACACGGAAGCATTTGAGGCCAGCTTACCACCCTTCTGCTGTTCCCTACGTCACAAGAATGGATTCTTGACGTATAGCTGCTATGTCAAGACCCCTGGCTGTCAAACCCGAAAACTGCAGAGCTTATACTATGTTCATGGAAGGTGCCAGAACACACAGTGTTCTCATCAATTCTGAAATAGCTATGGCTGTTTGATATGACTGTTCCTAGTGTCCTTGGTAGCTGTGGTCGACAGCTTCCACGTTGCTGGGTTGAACATCCAAGCCAGGCACAGTTTATGGGAGGAAGGGGTTTATTTCAAGCTTACAGATCCAGGGGAAGTTCCATCAGTGGTGGAAGAAGCCGCTTCCACACATCCAAGCAGAGAGAAACAACCACACAGCCAGCAACCGCCAGAAACAGCAAGAATGAACAGGCAGCAAGCAGCAGGGACCTGGCAGGGCTCAGACCTCTTTGTATACCTTTGGGTTTGAAGGCAGATCCACCCTCAAACACACCTTTGGGCTGGCCCCCAGGATCCACCCCCTGTGACACCTCCTCCAAGCAGGCAGCTAGAGCTTTAATAAACACTCGAGTCTATGGGGATCATTCATTCAAACTGCCACAGCAGGTTGGATTGAGTACCGAGTCTGCAAAACACAGTCACAACCTCTGACCCTCCCACAATGTAAATTAATAACATTAACATCTCTTAAAAAGTTATCTTTCAACATCCACAATAACACAGGCATTGTTCCTGGTTCCTCCATAAAGGTGAAGTGTCTTAATGCTTAAAACCAACTAAATGTGAAATCTTTGAGGATATATGTTCTGTAAAACTGCAGAGAAACCTTTTTTTAAAAAGTATTATATTTATTTATTTGCGAGGAGAGAGAGATAGAGAGAGTAGAGATAGGCAGAGAAAGAATAAGCATGCCAGGGCCTCCAGCCCCTGCAAACAAACTCCAGATGCACGTGCCACCTTGTGCATCTGACTTATGTGGGTGCTGGGGAATCGAACCCAGGTTGTTAGGCTTTGCAGGCATGTTCCTTAACCTCTCAGCCATCTCTCCAGGCCAAGAAACACCTTTGATGGGCACAGTGTTTTTTTTTTCTTAATTTTTTTTGCTGTGCCTTGGTCTTTGATAGGTAAGCACCTGGGTTCCCAAGGGAGCCCTACTGTAATTTGCTACAAAGCACAACTTCTTATAGAACTGAGTAGATACAGCGGCATGCCTGGGATTTCAAATCTAAGGTTTCACTGCGTGAAAAGAACCGTGCTTTATGTAAAAATGTGAATTTTACAATGGAGTAGTGACTTTGATGAGCTCTTGGATTAAAAAAAGCATTAAGAGGGGAATAAATGAAGTCATAGTTAAATCTGAGAAATAGGAAGAAAGTGTGGATGGGTAATATAACTTCTGTATTTTATGCTTCATATACCATAACTAGACATGTCTGGTATATTCCCCTTAGAAGGCTCCCTGGAACCATATTGGTTTATTTGTTTGTTTTATTTCAAGACAGGGTCTTGCTCTAGCCCAGGCTGACCTGGAATTCACTCTGTAATCCCAGGCTGGCCTCAAACTCATGGCAATCCTCCTGCTTCTGCCTCCTGAGTGCTGGGATTAAAGATGTGCACCACCAAGCCTGACCCTAGAGCCATATTGTATTGCAATGTGTTGTGACCTCTGATATGATAGTGTGTGTGTGTGTGTGTGTGTGTGTGTGTGTGTGTAATCTTTAAAAATAAATAAATGAGTAATTGGACTCTTTCTCCATTGAATCAAACATTCTTACCAAGGGAAACTCACATCCACAGTATAGACACACACACACACACACACACACACACACAAACACACACACACACACCACCTACATTATTAATTTTCAATTTGTTCTTTTCTCTTCTTTGCAGGTGTCCTGAGATGTGGTAAAGGACCGCTCGGCTCCGTCTCCGGGCTGAGTCCAGGTGGGTGCCTGATCTTGACCTTCCTCTGGCTCTGTCTGGAGGAAAAGAAGACTCATCAGGACCTGAGAATGCATTGTTTCATCTCAAGAATGTCGAGTTTTGGGCTGGAGAGATGGCTCAATGGTTAAGGCACTTGCCTCCAGTGCCTAAGGCCCTGGTTTCAATTCCCCAGTACCCACATAAGCCAGACCCACAAGGTGGTGATGCTGGTATCTCTCTATCTCAATCTCTCTCTCTCTCTCTCTCTCTCTCTCTCTCTCTCTCTGATTGAAAATTAATCAATAAAATATTTTTTTTTAAATGTCAAATTTTGGGGGCTGGGGAGATAGCTCAGCAGTTGAAAACACTTGCTCGCAAAGCTTGCTGGGATTAAATTCAATTCCACAGCTACCCATATGAAGCTGGATGGGCATTCATTTGTGGTGGCAAGAGACTCTGATACGTGCACACATTCACAAACTTTTTTTCCTTTTGCTTTCTTATTTATTTATTCACAAGCAGAGAGAGAGATAGAAGAGAGACAGAGAGAAAGGGTATACCAGAGTCTTCAGCTGCTGCATACAAACTCCAGATGCACATACCACTTTGTGAATGTGGCTTCATGTGGGTATGGGGTGGGGAGTCAAACCCAGGTCATTAAGCTTTGCAGGCAGGTGCTTCAACTGCTGAGCCATCTCTCCAATCCCCCTTCCAGACTTTTAAGAGCACATAGCATGTACATGTCTTAGCAAAACTAGAAATGTCTGCTGGCTCCTAATGGCATTAAATCTCATTATTGTTCATTATAAGCCACATACATTATTATTATATTCACTGTATTAATTTTTAAACATTAAAGGAAGACATACATGAAAATAGATGAAATTTCAAATACTTCAGCAAGACATTAAGGAGTGCTGCCCTCGCTGTCACGGTCAGTCACGTGCCTCTGGGATGAACCTCCAAAACAGCACAGTTATGGGAGGAAGAGATTTATTGAAGCTACAGATCCAGGGGAAGTTTTATAATGGTGAAAGAGAGAGAGAGATAGAGAGAGAGAGAGAGAAAGAGAGAGACCCATCACCTGTAACACACACACACACACACACACACACACACACACACACACACACAACACACACACACACACAAGCAAAACAAGCAGGGAGAGGGGAGAGAGATTTCCTTTCCTTCCCCCTTACATAGACTTAGGGTGGGTTTTGCAACCCTTCTCCAGACTTGTTGGCTTCCTGAGTCTCTGGAATTTCCTTCCTGCACTGCCCTCCAAGGAAGGGATGTTCATTTCTAGCTCCCCTGAGCCTCCTTACATCCCACCCCCTACTTAGAGGCTGCCTTCCTGTGAACATCCTCAGAGACCCACCCAGGATGACCAAACAGGTCAAGTTGACAACAAAACCTAATCATCACCCCCCATTCCTGATATGCCAAATTCTACTCAATATTTGCAAAAACGTCTTCCCAGAAAACCTCCAATCCAAATGTTAAAGCTGTATTTTACAATTATTTTTTTCACGTCGATGAAAGTTTAACAGTAAAACGGTTTGCACATTTTTCTACCGCAGAGTAACATGGAGGTTGTCCCAAATCTATACATTAAACTTCTGTCTTGATCACTTCGATGGATAATAGTAGGTGTGCTTTTGATATCACAAGCACTTGATAGGACTTCTATGACTTATGCTTTGAAATGACTTTTCTCTGACTTGTAACACCTTGTAACTCCTCCATCAAGAAATGTTTACGTTCATATAAGATTAAGAAAAAAAAATCATTACTGTTTCATCAAGAAATATTTAGGTTTATACAAGAATAAAAATAAATTCATGCAGACAATCCTACATGAAAATTCTTGAATGCATAGAACTTTCAGGATAAGACATTCAGAAAAATAAACGATCAGCAAAGGAGTTCTGTGTTTAATTTTGTTATTGGTATTCCAAAAGCGTCATTCTAGCATTTTGTCATTGAAATGAGTGAATGGATAAACAGGACTCTCCACATACATGTTCAAAGTACAAAAGGCCACATGGGTGTTGTTTATGTTTTTAATGTATAATTTTAAAAATATTTTTGGGCTGGAGAGATGGCTCAGCGGTTAAGGCACTTGTCTGCAAAACCTAATGACCTGGGTTCAATTTCCAGGTACCCACATAACGCCAGTTGCACAAAGTGGTGCATGCACCTGGAGATTGTTTGCAGGGGCTGGAGGCCCTGGGGCACCCATTCTCTCTTTCTCTGTGTGTCTGTATCTCTCTGCTTCTTCATGAGAGTGGGCATGCCAAGGCCTCTCTTCTCCACAAATGAACTTCAGATACTATGCCATTTTGTGTATTTGGCTTTATGTGGGTACTGGGGACTTGAACCCTGGACTGTCACTGTTGCTTTGCATGAAAGTGCCTTTAATCACAGCCATCTCCCTAGTCCCAAATGTTGTTTTTAACATCTTGATATTTAAAAAATAATCACATTATAGTTTGAGCATGAATACAGATGTGCACTGAAATATTCACTGCTCACTTACATTTATTTTTCTAAATTATTTTATCAATTATTAAAATCAGTAATTTTCAATTTACTTATTGTAGCTCTTCAGTTATTAGTTGGTGTTTCTCTTCATACATGTGGTTAAAACATCCTTGATTACTTCACTTTTATTTTACCCAGTTTAAAATTTTTATATTTTTATGCTGGCAGAGCAGTTAGTCTATTTTGCTGACTAGAAATTTATATGCAAGCAGAGAGAGGTAGAGATAAGAGACAGACAGAGAATGGGTGCTCCAGGGCCTTCAGTTGCTGCAGAGGAACTCCAGATGCATGTGTCACTTTGTGCATCTGGCTTTACGTGGGTGCTGGGGATTTGAACCTGGGTTGTTAGGCTTTGCAGGCAAGCGCCTTAACTGCTGAGCCATCTCTCCAGCCCCACAGGAATTTTTTTAAATATTTGGAATTTTTCATTTTTTGAATCCTTATGCCTGATGGAAATGGAATTAAATGAGACATTTGGGATTTCAATATAATATAAAGATTATGACAGAATAGGACAAGTTTCATATGGCTGAATTGTTAACCCTTGATGTATCCTTCCTTCCAAAGGTAACACGATGTTTAACCACTGAAGAATCCATTTTATGAAGCAGACTCCATTTTATAAAGCAGACTCCATTTTTAGACTTACTTCCCCCTCCCTAAAGAATGTCTGATCACAAAGACCAGGAAGTAAAAAAAAAAAAAGACACCATATAAGGAAGCATATGGCTGTCCTCGAATGTGGGCTGGCCCTGGGATGTGGCTCCAAGGAAGTAACCAATCAAGAGGCATACAGATACAGGAAAGGAGCCAATAGAAATACCACACACCCTGTAACCTGAGCTGTATTATAATTAGATAGCTTCTGTCTATAAATACCCTGCTCCTTTAGTCTTCGGGGCTCCATCTTGCCTAGACATTCATCTGCCTGCTTTTGGAGCCCGACTGCGCAGCCAAAGAATGAAATCCTCTTGCTTTTGCATCTGCTGGTGTGGTTACTGGAGTTTTGGGGTACGCTCTCCTGAGAGAGGCCTTGGGGGTCTTTCACCACTGAGTCATCTCTCCAATCCCAGAATGATTTTTAATAAAATCTTTGCATAACTCTTGTGACATCTCAATGCCTTTACCTCTAGACTTCCTGACATTTAAATTTCCAATCTACTTGGATTTCATTTTTATAAAATGAAGTGAGGACCCATCTGTAATATTTCTATCCAAAGTCCTATCATCCAAAAGAAATGAAGTGATTATATTACAATAAGAAACACTTAGTCTTTATCTGATCAATCATCAGTCCACATTATTTATGTTCATTTGTTTCTTTATTTTTTTTTGCAGGCAGGGTCTCTCTCTTTCTCTAGCCCAGGCTGTCCTGAACCTCACTCTGCAGTCCCAGGTTGGTCTCAATCATACAAGGATCCTCCTACCTCGGCCTCCAGAGCTGGGACTGACGGAATGCACCACCATGCCTGGCTTATGATTTCATTGTAAATAAACTGAATCTACATTACAATAACTAGAAAAATACTCAAAAATATTATTTATCCTTTCATCCAATCTCAGTAGTATTATGAGTTCCTACTTCACATTCATTCATAAAAGTAAGCTAGCTTAGGGTTAAAGAGACCCCTCAACGAACTGTTAAAGCACTTGCCTGCAAAACCTAATGACTTGCGGTTCGATTCCCCAGTATCCACGTAAAGCCAGATGAACAAAGTGGTGCATGCATCTGGAGTTTATTTGCTGTGCCTGGAGGCCCTGGGGGCACTCATTCTATCTCTTTCTCTATCTGTTTGCAAATTAAAAATATTTTTACGCAGAGAATGACGGGATGAACAAGGGGCCCACAGCCACAGCCATTCAATCAACACAGGATAAGCCAGTGAGACAGAAAACAATGATTTCAACAAAAAGACCCCTAAACTCACAACCTTAAAGCAGCCTTAAGACTCATCCACCACGACTCAGGGTGTGAGAGCGAGAGCCGTGGTGGGGGAGATTATCC
The DNA here is from genome assembly GCA_004024765.1 of Zapus hudsonius. Classification (NCBI taxonomy): domain Eukaryota; kingdom Metazoa; phylum Chordata; class Mammalia; order Rodentia; family Dipodidae; genus Zapus; species Zapus hudsonius. Next base: position 7,608 of record PVHP010017212.1, read on the forward strand.
AGAGGCATGGCCAGGAGAACCTGGCTGAATACTAGGCTCTCCATGGTCCCCTGTCACAAGGACTGATCCAGACGACCCATGGAGGAGGTTATCCAGTGGAGGGGGGAAGGGAGGGCAGTGGGGAATTGGGGAGAACAACTCATTGCTTGCCCACTAAATGTTGTAACTCATTATGGACAGTAAATTAAAAAAAAAAAGAATAGATATTCTCACTTTGTTCCATGGATTCCTCCTCTCTTGTTCATTTGTGCAGTTTGTTTCTTTGTTACATTGTTAATTGTTGACTGTTTTCTATTTTCACTATTATACTAGGTCCCACACATTCACATAGATTGTAGTGATTTACTCTTGTTTCTAGATGTATGATTTCTTTAGACATAAAAACATAAATATTTTCTTTTGTAAAAGTTAAAAAATTTTTTTTAAAAAGTAAGCTGGTTCAGCTGACATGTTGGGAGAGCCACTGAGTGCCAGGCTGTGTGGTAGACCTTGAGTATTTATTATTTCAAATGATCACCATGGCATTGGTTAGATAAGACCATCACGTTCCATTTGCAGACGGCAACATGAGGTCACCATGAACATGGTCATGGTTACACACACAGAGCTGCCAGGTGTGAGGTCAGATGACTCTGGAGTTCCTGGTCTTTCCATAAGAAGCACCAAGTACCTGTTCAGGTGTTTTGTAGTTTTTTTTTAAATTTTAATTTTAATTTCTTCATTCGCAAAAAAAGATATAGGAGAGAGAGAGAGGGGGGGGTTCACCAGAGCCTCTAGTCACTATAAACAAACTCCAGATGCATGCACCACTTTGTGCACCTGCTTTACGTGGGTGCTGGGGAAATCACACTCTGGACACTAGGCTCTGCAGGCAGACACCTTCAGTACCCAGCCATCTCTCCCAGCCTCACTTTTGAAATCACACAAAGATGGATGCCTGAGGTTGGGCTCTATGATGGTTTCATCCAGGTGTCCCCATAGACTCATGTGTCTGAATGCTGATCCCCAGCTGATGGCAGTTTGGGAATTGGAACCTGGTTGGAGGTGTGTTGTTGGGGGCGGGCTTATGGGATTCTAGCCAGCTTCCCCTTGCCAGTGTTGGGTACCCTCTCCTGCTGCTGGTGTGCCCCTGATGTTGGCCAGGAGGTGATGTCCAGCCTCTGCTCATGCCGTCGTTTTCCCTGCCATCATGGAGATTCGCCTCCAGTCTGGAAGCCAGAATAAACCCTTTCCTCCACAAGCTACTTTAAGGTTCTTTGTGCAGCAATGAGAAAGCTGACTACAACAGATTCCCAGACTTTAAAGAATTTTAATAACACCCCCTCACCCCACTCCCACCATGCCCACACACTCTGGGATGCTTTTTAAAAAATATCTTTATTATGAATAATTACATACATTGTATGAGCAAATCTGGGATGCTTTCATGACTAACATACAGGGTATTTTTATTTGCTATAAAAGTCTACCATGTGAAAGTTATTTTTTTTAAATGCTGATCTTTTCTTTCATTCCTTGAAAACATTTAAGGTCAAATATGCTACATGACTATAGATTCAAAAGAAATTAAAAGAGTATAAAAAACAAAAGTGCTATTCAAAGAGTGAAGCCCCTTTTCAATTATCTCTGAACAAAGCTTACTTCACTGTAATTGTGAAATGTTCTAGTCAGGTTCTCATGTACTCTTTTTTTTTTGATTCACATAGAATTCTTACAAATTGCATTTGAAATGTAATTATTACTATAGCAGAAAGTAATGTTCAGTGCAATTAAATTTGAAAACAGCCCTAGTTTTAAGACAAGGACTATAAAAATGTACTAAGACCGACAGACCGCATATGCAATTTCAGTTGGTTTCAAAAGGCAGTAGAGGGCTGAGGAGATGGCTCAGAAGTTAAGGCGTTTGCCTACAAAGCCTAAGGACCTAGGTTCGAGTCCCCAGTACCTACGTAAAGCCAGATGCACAAAGTGGTGCATGCATCTGGAGTTTGTTTGCAGTGGCTGGAGGCCCTGGTATGTCCATGTTCAATCTCTCCCTCTCTCTCTTTTCCTTGCAAATAAACAAATAAAATATTTTTAAAGGCAGTAGACTTAAACTCCACATCTACAAACTAGATCTGAATAGATATTCAGGATTATAAGCTAGTTCCCTCTTCCATGGAGAAATCTAATTAATGGCTGAGATTTTTTCCCCAACCCAAACAATAGCAATTTTATCATCTTTTTCAAAGGGGCTCTTGAGTAGAAATATCAAAAGGAACATGTTTGTCTTGGTCTTGAGTATAAGTGGAAGAAAAAAACAAACCACACTTCTTGAAATTTGTAGTAACATTTGAACACTTATGCAAGATGGCCTTTGTAAACAGTTCTAATTGTGGAACCTAAAATGCCTTTATTTAAAATGGTTAAATATGTTGTGTTAGCTGACTAAAATAGACACAGAAGGCTGGAGAGATGGCTCATCGGTTAAGGCGCTTGCCTGCAAAGCCTAACAACCCGGGTTCAAGTCCCCAGTACCCACATAAAGCCAGATGCACAAAGTGACGCATGCGTCTGGAGTTTGATTGCAGTGGCTGGAGACCCTGGTGTGCCCATTCATTCTGTCTTCTCTCTCTCTCTCTCTCTACTTGCAAATAAATAAATAAATAAATAAATAAATAAATAAATAAATAAATAGTATTTTAAAGCAGGCAAGCAAACATGAATGAAAAATCAAATCCAGAGCAAGCAACTCACTCCTTAGCAACTTCAACGAATATACAAAAATTTATTACGGGCTGGAGAGATGGCTCAGTGGTTAAGGCACTTGCCTCCAGTGCTTAAGGCCCTGGGTTCAATTCCCCAGGACCCACATAAGCCAGACCCACAAGGTGTGGCCCTGGTGCTCTCTCTCTCTCTCTCTCTCTCTCTCTCTGTATCTCTCTGCTAGAAAATGAATAAAATATTTAAAAAATTATTAAGAACTCTTTCAGCAGTGTTTGTAACTTGTGTATACATGAGCACATCAATATATACACAGGTATAAAATATAGGGGTGTATATAAGTAGGATGGGCGTCCATCAGTGAGTGATATAACGTGGTATAATCGTGATGTAGAGTTGTATAATTCTATCGAATTGAGCTCATGCCAAATATATGAAAAATGAAAGAAATAATAGTTCATCCTTCCTCATGCGCAAATAGCTCAGGAACACTGACAACATACACAAATGATAAAGCCTCACAGACAATACGTAAGACTCACTCAGGTGCAAAACGCAACAGCACATTGATGCACAATGATAGTAAGTTTTACATCAATACATAATGACAATTAGTGACAAAAGAGGCTGCGAAATATAGTCTCCAGGAGGGCTATCATGCACCTTACTAAATGGCTCCACGTGCTTGTAAAGCCTGATGGCCCAGGTTCGATTCCCCAGCACTCACATAAAGGCAGATGCACAAAGTGGCCCATGTGTCTGGAGTTCACTGACAGAGGCAAGAGGCCCTGGTGGATTTACAATAAATGAACATATCATAATAGTATCCATCATAAAGAATGTACATTGTTTCCACATCACAGTGGAACATTTTTAAGTGGATTCTGCTCAGGAAAGACCATTTAAGAAAATTTCACCCCACACAGAAATAATGTGGGCAAAAATAATCTTCCATCTAATGGTTCCAATTTACCACTTGTTATCTTTTTGAGTTCTGTATAACTCTTGATTTCAAGAGAAACTATTAAGTGAACTTACAGATTTTTAGAAATGAAGAGTATGTATTCTCTATAAAAAGAAATAGTATTTCTAGGTGTCTTTGATCTTTTTACAGAATTATGCAATCAGAAGAAAGTTCGTTCTTAAGACTCATGTGTTGGGCTGGGTGTAGTGGCTCACACCTTTAATCCCACTGCTGTGGGATTAAATAATGAATTACAGGCCAGCCTGGGCTAGAGTGAGAACCTACTTCAAAAAAAAAAAAGTAAAAAGCAAACAAATAAAACAACAATAACAAAAAACTCATGTATTAAAAAGATAAATATTCAACACATGAAATAAAATAGCTATTTAAAGTGTAAAATATGTAGTTTTTTTCACAAAATTTAAAAATAGCAGTTAAAGGGAATTGCTTGCAAAGCCTGACAGCCAGGGTTCAACTCCCCCAATACCCATACCAAGCCCAGATGTACAAAGTCATGCATGCATCTGGAATTTATTTGCAGAGGTAGGAGGCCCTGGCATGCCTATTTTTGCTGTCTCTAATAAATATAAATTAAATAGTAAACAAAACAGATATTAATTTATATGGTGAAGAATACATGTATAAATTTAGAAGATTACAGAGAGTAGAAATCAAGGAAAAGAGAATAGTTCCAATGTGGTCCATTGAACCAAAGTAAGAGAAAATGACATTTGTACGATTACACTTGTATTAAGGACAGTAATCAGGATAACAATAGGACTAGACATTGAGATCTTAAATATCTTCACTGGTCAACTCAGCAGTGGTTATAGGCGAGTAAATGGGGACTGGGCTTGATAAGGGAAATAGTTCAGAAGGTCACTCAGCTTTAGCTGCTGGTGAACTTGGAGCCAACAAAAACCTTGCTACAACTGAATCGCAGCCCCAATTCTCCCTCTGCAGAGAGAGAGAGAGAGAGAGAGAGAGAGAGAGAGAGAGAGAGAGAGAGAGAGAGAGAGAGGCACACTAGGGCCTCCAGCCATTGCAAATGAACTCCAGATGCTGCACCACTTGGTGCATCTGGCTTTATGTGGGCACTGGGGAATCGAACCCAGATCTTCAGGCTTTGCAGACAAGTGCCTTAACCACTGAGCCATCTGTCAAGCCCTTTTTAAAAAACATCTATTTGATTTATTTATTTGCAAGCAAAGAGAAACAGGAGAGACACAGAGAAAGAAATAATTCTTTTTAAAAAATATTTTGTTTATTCATAAGGAGAGAGAGAGAGAGGGAGGAGGGAGAGAGAGAGAATGGGTGCACCAGGACCTTCAGCCTCTGCAAACCAACTCCAGATGCATGTGCCACTTTGTGCATCTGGCTTTGCGTGGGCACTGGGGAATTGAACCCAGGTCCTTAGGCTCTGGAGGCTGGCCTCAAACTCATGGCGATCCTCCTGCCTCTGCCTCCCCAGTGCTGGGATTAAAGGCGTGCATCACCACGCCCAGCTAAGAGGGAGATTTTTGTGGACCGGCTTGGTTTTGGTCTGACTTGTGATAAAATGACCCACGACTTCTTCTCTATGTCACATTGATGTCTCTTTCATGGCTCTGAGACTGAGCCATCATCACCTGAGCTGTAACCAGCTGGAGAGCTGGGGGAAGGGCACCTGAGCCTCTGCATTGTTCTTAAAACATCCTGTGAACAAATGGATCCCTCACAATAAGCAATTAAAAATAGGATTCGGATTGTGTGCGGGTGTGTTCGTCTGCTTTTATTGATTTGGAGGGAGGGAAATGGAGGTCCGTAATTGCTTTCCACACTTGAAAACCTTGCCAGCATCAGAGGCCGGGTTTTCACAGTCACCACCCCTGGCCCAGTCTGTGAAATGGACTTCCAAGTCAGATCATGTCTTATTACTTTCATTGATTATAAAATTGTCACCGTGGGTTGACTTTGGTAATCAACATGGAATTTGTCAAAAATCTTTGACAAATTTACTGTCATTTGCTAAAAAAATCCACATAAGAATATACGTTCATATACCTACAAGGCACGTGTGTGCATTTTTATAGATTACATTCATATATCTTATGAGATACACATGGTTTATTACCATATTTCTAATGGCTAAATCATTAGCCTGGCTAATCAAGGTACTTTAATTTTTAAAAGAACATGTATTTTATTTATTTATTGAGAAAGAGAATGGGTGCACCAGGGCCTCCAGCTGCTGCAAATGAACTCCAGATGCATGCGCCACTTTGTGCATCTGGCTTTATCTGGGCACTGGAGAATTGAACCCGGGTTGTTAGGATGCATGTTTTCCATTGGACCATCTTGCAAGCCCTTTTTGTAAAGAATATTTTTCTTTTAAATTTCAAGAAGACACAGAAAAAGAAGACAGAAAGAGAGAGAAAAGGTCCTTTAATTTTTTTTAATAATCAAAAGAGAAATTGTTCCCTGTTATATATCATGAATGGCTGGGGAATATCTGTGAAATACTTGGAGCTAGACTATATATACTTTGCTTGTCAATCAGCTACCATCATTGGTTTAAAGCCCTTTTTTAAAAAAAATTAGTCATTTATTTGTAAGCACAGAGAGATGGAAGAGAGACAGAGAACAGGCAAAGAAATTCTAGATGCATGCACCACTTTGTGCACCTGGCTTTATGTGGGTGTTGGGGATTTGAACTCAGATCTTTATGCTTTGCAGGTAGGCAAACTTTTGAGTCATCTCTCCAGCCCCTAAAGTCCTTTCTGAAGAGAAATCTTCAAGAATGCTGGACATATTGCTTGAGTCTATCTCTTCAAAATCTGCCTGAGTCTCACATTGCGTCTTCTTTTTACTGGAGGTGTAAGGCAGACTAATAGAAGCTGTTATTTTCAATTTTTCATTTTATTATCTGGGGAGATGGCTCAGTGGTAAAGTTGCTTGCTTACAAAGCCTGATGGCCTGGGTTCAATGGTTCAATTCCCCAGGATCCCTATAAAGCCAGATGCACAAAGTGGTACATAAGTCTCAAGTTTGTTTACAGTGGCAGGAGACCCTGGCACACCCATACTCATTCTCTCTCTCTCTCTCTCTCTCTCTCTCTCTCTCTCTCTCTCTCTCTCTGTCATTTTACTTATTTATATTTTTAGGTAGATGTGTTGAGTGCACAGGCAGAAAGGAATGAACTAGTTAAACAGCAGGTGACTTCTGGTTGATACCCATTGTGCATACAGAAGTAGGGGTGTTGAGAGAGGAGGTGCAGAAGGACTTTGGGCCATCTTTTTTTGGGGGGGTCACAGGCCCCATCTGCTTGTTCCAGAATATATCCCTTCTCCTTCCTACTTTCTAGGTTAAAAAACCAAAACAGGCTGAGCTTTTAATCTTCTTAAAAGGGCTCCTTTGCTATTCTTTTCCTTACCATCAAAGACTTAGTAGAAAAATAAAACTGCAGGCTGGAGAGATGGCTCAGCAGTTAAAGGCGCTTGCTTGCAAAGCCTGAGAACCAGGATTTGATTTCCCAGGACCCATGTAAAAAGCCAGATGCACAAAGTGGCGCATGCATCTGGAGTTCATTTGCAGTGGCTGGGGGCCCTGGTGCACTCTCTCTCTCTTCTCCTTTTTCTTACCTGTTCCTCAAAAATAAACAAACAAACAAATATTTAAAATGCATGCTCTAATCTATTTAAATTCAAAGGCTATACTTTCCAAAAATTAGAATTACAGTGATAGAATGAAATAATTAAATAGATGGGATAATATCTTACGCTAATGAGATTTCTGATTACCATGGTTGCTGACATCACAATCAGGTATCGTTATTTTTCTTTCTTTGGCTCCTCTTTGCCCCAAATAGAGTTTCTAATGAAGAATGTATGACTTCCAAACTAGTTCCTATGAACAGAAAGTGTATATTTGGTAAGAAGTACTGTAGGACTCAAGCTTTCCTCATCTCTCTCATCACCTCCAAACACGTCTCCTGCGGCTGGCCAGCTGGCAAGAGAGCTTTGCTTTCAGGCCTCTCTCTGGATCTAAAGTGAGAACGGATCAAAAGGCACCCAAGGGAAACCCAGCAGTTAGGTTTGAGGATCGAGCTAGCCAGGGCTGGATGAGACAGGCAGATCACACTGAGATTTCCTGGAGTTGCACTGTTCCAGAGGCCTCTGGTTCAACACCTTCCCCCTGTCTGAGTCTTTGCTGCAGGTGTTTCTATAGAGAAACTTCTGATCAGTGGTCCATTTCATCGCTCTGGGTTTGATTCGGAAAGAACGTCTGTGGTGTTAGTGAAATGCAATATATTACCCACTTAAAAATAGGTATTTATTTGCATGCTGAGAGAGAGAGAGACAGAGAGAGAGAAGGAGAGAGAGAATGGACTCACTGGGGCCTCCAGCCACTGCAAAGGAACTCCAGATGCATGCACCACTTTGTGCATCTGGCTTTATGTGGTCACTGGGGAAAAGAACCTGGGTCTTGGGCTTTGCAGGCAGGCACCTTAACTGCTGAGTCATCTTTCAATCTGGCTTTACATGGGTGCTGGGGAATCAAACCAGTGCCAACAGGCTTTGAAAGCAAGTGTTTTTAGCCATGGAGTTTCTCCCAGGCTCAGTTTTTTTTTGCTATGTGGTGTTTGTGGGTCTAAAAGCCATTACGTAGCTAGCTCAGTGTTAATTTTCATTTTTGACAAAGATGGCCTTTGGGAATCCCTTAAGGATTAATGTCAGCTGTTGGGTGACACTGACCTTTTGGGACAGTTGGAAGGAGCTGCAGTTTAATTACCTCTTCATTAGAGAATACACATTTTGGGCTGGAGAGATGGCTCAGTAGTTAAAGGCACTTGCTTGTGAAGATTGACGACACAGGTTCGATTCCCAAGCCTGACTGACACACCAGTTGATACATACATCTGGAGTTCATTTGCAGTGGCAGGAGGCCCTGGGGCGCCCATTCTCTCTCAAGTGAATACAAATATGTAATTTAAAAAGAGAATATGGAATTTAAAAAAACAGAAATGAAAGTCGGATTGAAGTCACGGAGCGAGGCATGTGACAATGTATAATTAATGGCCTCTTCCTTGTCCACAGGTGCTAAGGTATTATTTTATAAAACAACAACAATAAAAACAAACAAAAAAACCAAAAGAGAAGAAGCAGAAATGATAGTTTTTCTCAGGTAAAATTTACCTATGTGTACTAGATGATGGCAAAACAAAATAAAATTATCTGATTAGTGGTTGAACTTCAAAGGATTTTTGTTTTCTTCCTATTTCCTGTTTTGACCTCTAAATATTATTCCAAATCTTCTGTTTGTAACACACCAAGCAGACAACACTAATCTCATGGCACTTGTGATGTCTCCCAAATTAAGTTAACTGTGATTTGATTTAAATATCAAAATAAATGACTGTTATAGTAGTTTCACAAAAGGTTGTTATGGAAATATTTTTTTTTTGAGACAAGCTTTTTTTATTAATTTTTTTTTTGAGTTAGGGTCTCGCTCTAGCCCAGGCTGACCTGGAATTCACTCTGTAGTCTCAGGCTGGCTTCGAACTCATGGCGATCTTCCTACTTCTGCCTCCCGAGTACTGGGATTAAAGAAGTGTACCATCATGCTCAGCTGACACAGGCTTTTTGAAAAATATTATTTATTTGTTTAACGAGGAGGGAGAGAGAAAATGGGCACTAGAGTGAGTGTAGGGTTACAGTACTAGGGTGCCGTGGGAGAGTATTGTGAGATGTAAGCAAAAACCTTAAAAGGACCAAAAAATTAAAGGAGAATTGACATCTGATCTGGGACTAAAAAAGACACTTTCAGTATCTGAGGCGGAAAGAGAATGAACTAAAGAATATTAGTGTATTTCGTGGTTTGGGGGAAATATTCTATATATTCTCTCTCTCTCTCTCTTTTTTTTAATATTTTATTTATTCATTTTCAAGCACAGAGAGAGAGAGAGAGAGAGAGAGAGAGAGAGAGAGAGAGAGAGAGAGAGAGAGAACGAGAGAACACCAGGGCCACCACCTTGTGGGTCTGGCATATGTGGGTCCTGGGGAATTGAACCCTGGGCCTTAGGCACTGGAGGCAAGTGCCTTAACCGCTGAGCCATTTCTCCAGCCCTCTCTCTCTCTATCTATCTATCTATCTATCTACCTATCTATCTATATATTCTATACATGATGAGTAAGGAATAGAGTGTACAGTGGTCTCTGTGGGAGATGAAATCAGGAACAAACTTTCGACTAAATTTATTAGGGATCTTCTTTACTTAGCTAATGATTTAATTTTAACTCTTCAAAGAAATATCAACATGATCCAGGAGAATACAATAAGATCTGACATTTAAAAAAAATAAACATTTTTAATTAATTTATTTACAAGCAGAGACAGAGAGACCCACAGAGACAGAGAATGGGCACACCAGGGCCTCCGGCCACTGCGAATGAACTCCAGATGCATGCATGACTTTGTGCATCTGACTATATGTGAGTATTGGGGACTCAAACCCATGTTGTTAGGCTTTGCAAGCAAATGTCTTTACTACTAAGACTTTTCTCCAAGCCCCGAGATCTGATTTTTGTTTTTAGATTTAAACCGAATTCTGCATTAAAAGAGGATTTGAGAGGTAGAAAGAGTAACCAGTGGTTACTGAGCTACGGAAATTTCAATGGGTTGGTAAGAATTAGTCATCTATCACTTAATTTCTCAAGACACAGTTCTGATTTCTTCCATACAGCCATGTGTTCAGCATTCTTGTGACAACTGTCTATATTGTATATCAGTGGTCTCTGCTTTTTCCAAATATTATTGACCAATTTCCCCTGGCAGCTCATGCAACACCTTCCAATGCTACACATGCTGCCATCTTGGAGCTGGTTACCATTCTGGATCTAGAAGGATTTCTTGGTGTTGTTTGATGACAATCTGTGATTTCTTCAGCAATAGGGTTTTACCTTAGACCTGAGACAGGTATTCAAGAGCTTTGACAGAAGTCTGTCGTGTTTTGAGGACCTCATGGGTCTCTTTCATCAACAGCTCAGTGTGGGAAGGAACCCATGATTGGGACAGGGAGTTGTAGGTCTGATTATTGTGTAAAAGTAAGGATTTTGTGGTATTGATTCATTATTAGTTTAGTTTATCATGTAAATACCCCCACCCTCCCCTTCTTCCCCAACCCCCATAAATTCCTTCATGGACATTATCCAGCAACATACACTAAAGAAGAAAGAGGTTCCTGCAAATTCTAACTCTAGCAAGTAGTAAAATAATGCAGAAACACCTGTCTCCTATTTGCTGTTTTCTTTTAATTCATGGTCACATATGGGCTAGGAGTTCCTTTGGTGGAAATTCTAATCACACAAAATAATGTATAAATCAGGAGAGATGACGCGTTCGCCTCAATTCTGTCTTCACAAAAATAGCAATCGCTCAATCATCCCTAATCATTGCGATTACTTTCTATTTTTCTCACATAACTTACGAAGATATTGATTCATGCTCTCTCTGGAATGTTCCATGAATGATGTGGTCCTAAAAGCAAAATTTAATGCAACCGACCATTCTTGGCACTGAAAAGTTGACCATGGTTTGTTTCAAATTTCAGTGTGTGAAGTGTGGTGTGACCAGCTGAGGGCCATGGGGTATAAAGACCTCCAAATTAACAGGGAGAATGTGGTGGAGTTTTGGAACCTCTCGGATGAAAATACAGGGTTGTAAATATTGGGCAAAGCTTCTCAAAGCGACAGGATGATATATTGCATCATAGTAAGTTCCAGCGGAGTTGCAGCAAGAGAAATGCATGGGCCAAGGTTTAGAGGGGCAACAAGGAGGGACGCTGCTGGAGAGATGGCTCAGCGGTTAAGGGATTGCTTGCAAAGCCTAAAGACCCAGGTTCGATTCCCCAGCACCCACACACACAAAGCCAGATGCACAAGGTGGCCCATGTGTCTGGAGTGTGTTTGCAGTGGCTGGAGGCCCTGGTGCTCCCATTCTGTCTTTCTGTCTCTTTCTTCTCTCTCTCTCTCAAATAAATAAATAAAATATTTTTTAAATGTAGACAGAATAGTAGTAGAATAGTGTCACCTTAGCCCATCTTCAAGTTCAAATTCTTAAATTTGTATCTATTATCTGTTAAAAAATAAATAAGTATTCCACAAAAGCAATAGGTATTTGGCCAAGATTAGCTATCAATCAATAACCAAAATGCACAGAATAGAGAGAGAAGGATTGTAGTTAAGTTGAAAAAAGGAGGTAAGAAAGTACCAGAGAGACTTTATGATCTTGCAGAACTGTTCCTGGAAGAGTAGTGTCAAGTTCACTGCCACTGTCTTCATATTACCATAAATCACAATTATTTATGATTATGATAGATTCCCAGAAAATGCCATCCTAGACAACATTTTCTCCATTCTTACTGACTCTCCATTTCATTGATTCTTTTAGTTACTTTCTCTCTTTTCTCTCTCTTATTTTATTTTTATTTATTTCTTTGCAAGCAGAGAGATATAGAAAAGAGAGAGAGAGAGAGAGAGAGAGAGAGAGAGAGAGAGAGAGAGAGAGAGAGAGAGTGCAGGTCTTTCAGCCACTGCAAACAAACTCCAGTTGCACACATGTGGTAGTTTGAATAATGTCCCCCAATAGAATTTATTATAATTGTGTCTATTAAATTGTTAATTGTCTCCAGGCTTCTGGCTGGAGGAAATGTCACTTTGGCCTGGCCTCCTGGGGACTGGCCCTTTCTAAATTGGATGCAAAATACTAGGGATAGATATGCAAAAGAAAAGCTGAACCTGGTCGGTGGCAGTTCTGAATTTTGTGAATTACAATGTTACAGTGTGCTTGCTTGCTTGCTTCTGGAGGTGCTGTCTCCCTCTCTCTCTCTGCTTGCTTCTGTGAAAGGGGGCCAGCCTTTTTACTTAACTTCCCCTAGATCTAATAATTTCAATAAATACTTTCCTCCCCAAAATTGTGCCTGGTTTGGAGATTCATCCCAGCGGCATGTGACTGATTATGACAACATACCACTATTTCTGACTTTACGTGGGTACCAGAGATTCAAACCTGGGAACTGAACCTGGGTCACTAGGCTTTACAGGCAGGCGCCTTAACCACGGAGCACCCCTCCAGCCCATCTCTCTCCCATCTTAAAGATGACAGAGAAACCTAGTTTTAAAACTCCCTAATCTTTGAAGTTTACAGCAGACAATGTGACAGTCATCATCCATTACTGATCAATTCCAAGCCTTTGTCCTTGTTTTTTTTTTTTAATCACCCACTTCCTCCTAATTTACACACCCCTCCTTTTTTTTCTGAAGACAGCCAGTCAATTAAAAATTGGTAATGAATTTGAAAAAATAATTAAGTTCTCTAGGACACTGGTCCATGCTTCGGAGTTTTAGAATACATTAAACATGATTTAAGATGTAAAGTAAGTTTGTAGGAATTCTAATGGAAAAATCATTTAAAGAAAGAAATTGAATGTGCTTTAATAACCTGTAGCAGTGATGATTTTATTACAATGGTGGATGGTACTGAAACAATATAATTTTTTTCCTCACTGGTAATCCTCAGCGTCTTACATTAAAATTCCCAAGTGCTTGCGAGTCCTGAACTAGTCTCAGATATACAGAAGTGACTAAGTAGTAGCCATTCTGTGAGCCCACATAGAATAGGGCAGACTATCTGAGAAGAGATCAAGACAGAAAGAAATAGCCAGGGACAGAGGGAAGATCAGAATATGTTTAAAACATATGCCAAGCCCTTGCTTATAAGATCAACAAATAGATTAAGCCTATTCATCAGCCATGAAGCAGCTATTTATTTTATGCAGTCACCGACCTGGAAAGGCAAAGAAAAATGAATCTTATTTTTGTCCTTAAGGAAGAGTAGATGATCTGATCTATCCAGACAAAAGGTCTTATGGGGAATTTCAAACTGAACCACTAAGGTTCTCAAGATAACAGCAAATTCACTTTCCATACTGAAATCAAGTGTCTTTGCTGTTTTGCAATCAAGAACAGAGTCAAGGGTACAGTCCCCTGTATTATTGCTGACAACTTTATGCATAAGAATTAGGAGAACCTCAAAGCCATAGGTTGTTCCCAGAAAATCCCCTTGTCAGAGGTGAGATACCTCTCGGTGAATTGTTGATAAGGGAAACCCCTTTCACCCCTAACATAATACAAGCTGTTTCCAAGGCTCTTGGATGCCCACCAGGACAAGATGGTAAGATCCTATTACTGAAGACACCATATTTGTGGGTTTCAGGAAAGAATTCAAGCTGGCACTGAACCTCCTCCCTGTTGGCTGTCACAGTGCTCTGCAGGCTGCTGAGGGAGGAAAGTCATCAATAGTTTTAATCAGCAATGGACGCTGCAGGCTAAACAGCTGACCAGCCAGCAAGATGTGCCCACTGGTGCAATCGTGGGGTGACCATTGTGTGTGTGGGGGTAACCAACTGCTCTGTGTTTCCATCTGAGTCTGCTCCAAGGAAGGGAATTCATGTCGGATACTGAAAAACTAGTCAAAAGCCCATGTTTTGGAAGGTCCTAGCCAGGAAGCTATAACTGTTGTCTGGCTGAGTAGATATGTGGTCTCCATCCAATTACCCTCTAAAGACTGATGATTATGACCACAGATTAGGGATGCTCTCACCTTTGATCAGAGAAGCTTCTTTATTTAAAACCTTTTTATTGATGTCTTCCATAATTGTGGACATAAATCATTATGATTCCCTCCCCACCCTCCCCCATATCTCCTCCCCCTCTCAATTAGTCTCCATTTTGTTTTGGTGTCATCATCTTTTCCTCCATTTGTGTAGGTGTTATCAGGCACTGTGAGGTCATGAATATCAAGGTCATTTCGTGTCTGGAAGTTTCGTTGTGAGCAGTCCTCCCCTTCCTTTGCCTCTTACAGTCTTTCCTCCACCTCTTCCACAATAGACCCTGAGCCTCAGGAAGTGGGACAGAGATGTCCCAGTGCTGAACACTCCACGGTCACTTCTTCTCAGCACTGTGGGGTCTTTGGAGTTATCCCAGGGTCACCGCCATCTGAAAAGAGAAGCTTCTCTCTGAAGACAGCAGTGAGTAAGGGGAAACTCAACCCAGTGCTGAGGTGAAGTAACTATGGAGGGCTGAGCACTGAGGAAGACGTCTTCTCAAGCCAAGTCCAAGTCCAAGGCTCAGGGAACCCGGCACGAGGGCCTTGGGAGGGAAAGGAGAACTTGGGAACCATGTCTTCCACGCATGAAGTAGTTGTCACATTTATGACCCCACAACTGTCATCATGTGCACAAGACCTGGACACTCTGGACCTCTGTACATTTCATCATGGAAGGCAGAGGAGAGAGAAGAAAATCCCAAAACATGTTAAAATAGAGGATCCACTCCTGGGAAGAAGGGATGCAGGGGAAGAGGAACAAGGAAATGAGGGTGACAGAAGGTAATGGGAGGGGGTTACGGTTAAAATACATTAGATAGATGCATGAAGACCAGCAATGAAATAGTTACGACCCCAGCACTCGGGGGACAGAGGCAGGAGGATGGCTATGAGTTCAAGGCCAGCCTGAGACTACAGAGTGAATTCCAGGTCAGCCTGGGCTAGAGCGAGACCCTACCTCAAAAAAAAAAAAAGAAACAAAACAAAACATATACATATATATATATACATATATATACACACATATATATAAATTCTTGTCTTCTAGACTCAATCTTGATGTACTAATAGAGAGCATAAATATAATTCTTTTTTCTGTTTCTGGTTTTTTTTTTTTTTTTTTGACCTGGAATTCACTCTGCAGTCCAGGCTGGCCTCGAACTCACGGCGATCCTACCTCTGCCTCCTGAGTGCTGGGATTAAAGGTGAGCTCCACCATGCCTGGCTTTAAATATAATTTTTGTACATAAAGGGACATGCATTGAATGCATAAGAGAACTATTTTGAGACATACTGAAGAGTTCTTTTATCAATGGGTCCATACAGAGACAGTCTAGTAACAGGCAGCACATATCACTATACTTGAGATCTTCAATATCCCCAAAGCTCAGGCGTTAAAAGCTTGGCCCCCACTGATGGTATCGTTGGGAGGTGGAGGGACTTTCAGGAGGTGAAGGAAGTTGGATCTTGGCTGGACTCAGAAGGGAATATTGACATTCCTCTCCTGCTGGGAGAAGCCCCATCCTCCTTACCAACCATGACATTGTTGGGCCAGATTTCGGGGTCCCCAAAGACCACCCAGGAGTTGAAACGATGCAATCACATTAGGGTCTTTATTGCAGGCTCGGGCCGGGTCTCTCTCTCTCTCTTTCTTTACCGATGCAGCAGATCAGGGAGAAGAGCCCTGAGCCCAGAATGAGCAGGGTTTTTATAGGGATTGAAGCAGGGGTGGAGGGTTTCCAACTTGGCAGTTACATGATTGGTTGACATTTAAAAATTGCTTAGCAAGAACATAAAGAATATATTTGGCTCTATGTGATGAGCTGATACCACAACATCCTGACCTCACACAGTGCTTTGTGAGCTAAAGAAATGGGTACAAGGGCGAAATTCAAAACTGAGTTCGTGGTAATCGTGTAGTTTCAAGGTCTCCAAACAACATACATGAGTCAAAATAACTTCGGAACACAAGCAATTTCCCAAAACATGAGTGTCAATTATTCCTGCACTTGGGTTGCCCTGTCGTCACCCAGGGCGACCCTCTAACCTAGTATAAACTATTTTCTGTCTTATCTCCAAGGATGCCTTTCAGCAAGGTTTATCTTAAAATGGCTGTGCTTATGCTAAGACCATGGTATGCTTTACTGGGGTCTCATTCTCACAACACCCCACCACAGGCCCAAAGTGACAGGGCCAACCAAGTGTGGCCTGAAACCTCTCAAACTGTGACCTGAAAGAAAGTTTTCCTCCTATTATTCTAGACATTTTGTCACAGGAACAGAAAAGTTGACTAGCGCTTATTATTAAGTTATTATTATTATTATTATTTTGGTTTTTTGAGATAGGATCTCGCTGTAGCCCAGGCTGACCTGGAATTCACTCTGTTGTCTCAGGGTGGACTTGAACTCACTGAGATCCTCCTACCTCTGCCTCCTGAGTGCTGGAATTAAAGACATGTGTCATCACACCCAATAGATTCTTTTATTTTTGTAGCCCAGGCTGACCTCAAACTAATGATCCTCCTGCCTCAGCCACCAAAGTGCTGTGATTACAGGCTTACATCAATCATCCTGTTCAATTTATTTAGGCGTCCAATAATAGATAGCCAAGGCGTGTGTATAGGTCAAAGTTTTATTATCTCAACCCTCTGTGATCTTTTGGGCGCTTCTAGGTACCTGTGCATCTTCACATTCTGGAGACAAGAGTTGGTGAATAAAACCTCAGGTGATTAAAAAAAAACTAACTCTCTAGTAAGAAAGAAGCTGACCAGGATATTAGCGCTATCTCGTGATATTCAGAAAATCTTTCCTTTCTTGTGAGCTTGCTTGGAACTCCTGATTTGTTCTGGGGTTCTTGATATGTTGAAGTTTGAGCTCTAGGGTATTCTTGAACTTCTTAATTAGTCTTAATTTCCTTGTTGTTGCAGTCAGCTTTCTAGTTGCTGCGCAGAAGGAACCCAAACAAGCGGCTTGTAGAGGAATGGGCTTATTTGGCTTAGGGACTCGAGGGGAGACTCCATCCTGGCAGGGAAAACGATGGCATGAGCAGAGGGTGGACATCACCTCTGCCACAGCACTGCAAACAGCGGCAGGAAGGTGTGCCAAACTCTGGCAAGGGGAAGCTGGCTTAGAACCCCCAAAAGCCCGCCCCTGACAACACAGCTTCATTGAGTTTGTAAAACCCAAACTGCCATCAGCTGAGGATTGATCTATCAGAACACATTCATTTGTTTGTGGGGGACACATGGATCAAACCATGACACTTGTTCATGCCACTTGAGTCAGATATTGGAATACTATTTTCTTTAACATTGACGATATGAGAATTTCTCTTCTTTGTCATAACTCTGCATATACCCCTTCCCTTCACCAAAGCCATTCTTGTTTTGCAAGCAGAGAGAGAGGAGAAAGAGAGAGAGAGAGAGAGAGAGAGAGAGAGAGAGAGAGAGAGAGAGAGAGAGAGAGAGAGAGAGAGAATGGATACACTAGGGCCTCTAGCCACACTGCTAACAAATTCCAGACTCCTGTGCCATCTAGCCTTATGTGGGTGCTGGGGAATCGAACCCAAGTTGTTAGGCTTTACAGGCAAATACCTTAACTGCTGAGCCATCTCTCCAGCCCCCAAAGCCATTCTTATCCAATAGAACTTGACCATTCCCAATAACACAATGGAGAATATCTTTCCTTTCCTGTCTTCACTGAAGACCAGATATTTGGACTTATTGATGGGAATACGAACCCAATCTTTACTTTAAAATATATATTTTATTTATTTGTTCGCAAGCAGAGAGACAGAGACAGACAGAGAGAGAATGGGTCTATCAAGGCCTCCAGCCACTGCACACAAAGCTCTGCATCTGCCTTTATGTGGGTACTGGGGAATCGAACTTGGATCACTGGGTTTTGCAGGCAAGTGCCTTAACCACTGAGCCATCTCTCCAGCCCCTGCAGGATTTCCTATGACCCAATTGTATAAGCATTATGGAAGATATGAAGAATATCACCAATAGCAGTCTGATTATCTCCCAGTGAACACACTCTAAATACTGACCATGATGACCGCAATAAGACCCGTATTGATGAAAGGTCACAAAGCGTGACTTCTGATAATCCACAGGGATCCGATATGCTGGAATTGGGATCCAGAAACCCTGATTTTATGGTATTTCCAATATCAGATGATCTAAGGTTGGGAAAGGCTTATTATGATTATGGATATCAAAGATCTGTAACCCTGGCTCCTGTCCTGATTTGAATATAAAATGCCCTTTCTAAATTCATGTGTCTGAACACTTGGCCACAGATGGTGGTGTTATTTGAGAAGGTTGTGGACCTTCAGGAGGTAGAGCTCTGTTTTTTTACCCAGTAACAAGAATAGTAACTATTACAGCCCCCAGCCACTAGCCTGATTTTGTAAATAAAGCTTCTTTGGAACATATCCACCTTCATCTGTTCACATCGTGTCTGTGAAAACCTTTCCTGAGATAGGGGGTGAGTGACACAGTTGAGAGAGAGAGAGAGAGAGAGAGAGAGAGAGAGAGAGAGAGAGAGAGAGAGAGAGAGGAGAAAGAATAAAACACAATGCCTAAAATTACCGTGAGATCTCAGGCTTCTAAACTCTATTCTAGATTCTAGAACAAAATGGCAAAAAAAAAAGAGAAAGAAATGGAAACACATCACTTTTCCAAATACTTTCCTATTTGAGAAACAGACTTCCTAAAGAAGGAGATCGTGCAACTCTTAGAAATTAAACTTCTTAAAATTGATCCCAGGTTTATGGGTGTCGGGGTTTCCAGGGGTGAGTGTGGGGGGAGAGCGTATCAGGTAACATTTGCAGTTCAAATGTTTCCCAGTTCTCCTATTTGCTTCGCCATTATGTAACATCAAACACTCCCCAATGTGTAATAGAGGCTTTATGAGAATCAAATCACTTAAGGACTGGTATTGAAGTGTAAATTCCCACTGAATTCAGCAGGAAGTTATTCTGGTCTGTTTTCCTCCATGAACAGGACTGTAAGTTAACTTGGGAACCTTCAAAGCTTCCTGAGGCCTGTCTATATTCTGAAGCTTGAGATTCCTCACAGAACTATTGCCTGTGGGTTTCCCATTGAATTTTGGGGGGCCATCTGAGATAATACACGTAGTATGCTTCTTGTGGTGGTTTGAATGTATGGCCTCCCTCATCCCCCATAGACTTAGAAGCTTTATTTAAGCTTGTCACTTGGATTTCCAGCCGCCTGCCTGGAGGAGGTGTCACTTGGGGGTGGATCCTGGGGTCCAGCCCCAAGGTGTGTTTGGAGGCAGATCTGAATTCCAGCCCAAAGGTCTGCAGAGAGGTTTGAGCTCTGTCTACTTTGCTGTCCATTTGTGCTTACCTGTGGCACTGCCTGGCTGCTGGTGGTTTCTCTCTGCTTGGATCTGTGAAAGGGGTCAGCTTCTTCCACCATGATGGAACCTCCCCAGATCTGGAAATTTCAATAAATCCCTTCCTCCCCTAAACTGTGCCTGGTTTGGAGGTTCATCCCAGCAACGGGAAGCTGACCATTGCACTTCAGTTTCAAGAACTCAAGTCATGGGTCGTGGAGATGGCTCAGTTCTTAAAGGCACTTGCTTGCAAAGCCTGACAGCCCAGATTCAGTTCCCTAGCAACTGCTTAGAGCCGCATGCACATAGAAGCAGAGAAGTGTTTGATGGTACAAGACACTGGCACCTCTCTCTCTCTCTCTCTCTCTCTCTCTCTCTCTCTCTCTCTCTCTCTCTCTTTCTCTCTAACATATATAAAAGACTCAGGTCAGAAGAGCAGTTTCGCTGGTACCGATGTCTGTAGAACACACTCTGAGTATTTTTGACTTTGATGAGCTCAGACAGAAGATTTGGAAAACAGCATTATCAGTTCACAGTTTATTAGGCTCTGAGATCCAGCATATAGCAGGCTTTCTTGTGTGCCCTGATCATGAAATTAAAGAGCTCTGCGATGAAAGATGCTCTAAAATATTTTAATATCAATTTTTAAAAAATGTTTTATTAATATTTTTGTGTGTTTCTCTCTATATGAGTGTATGATGTGTATATGGATACACGTGTGGAGGTCAGACACCTTTGGGTGTTTCTCCTCTCCTTCCACACTTTTAAAAAATATATTTTATTTATTTAATTGAGAGAGAGTGAGAGAGAAAGAGGCAGATATATATAGAGGGAGACAACGGGTACACCAGGGCCTCCAGCCACTGCAAAAGAACTCCAGACACATGCATCACCTTGTGCATCTGGCTTTATGTGGGCACTGGGGAATCAAACTTGGGTCCTTCTCCTTTGCAGGCAAACACCTTAACTGCTAAGCCATCTCTCCAGCTCTAATGCTGCTCATTTTAATGAAATGGATTGAAAATGACGTAGACTTTTGTATTTTTAGAGTGTATAATTTCAAATAAAGAAACTGAAATTGAATTTGCCACAGACTTAAAACCCAATTTGGTATGTAATCTGAGGTATATTTAACGTGAAGTTTGTTCCAGCATACCTGTGTAGGTAATTTTCAAAATGAGTTCAATCAATATTATACAATACATAAGTGTAAAGCTCAGCATTGATGAGAGTCTGAGAAGAAACATTTAATTTGGGAGGATCTGTCTACTCTGTATCAATTAGGATGCTTTTTTTTTGTTGCAACAATTGACAGAAAATTCTGCTCAAATTGGCTAAACAAGGGAGGGAGGAATTTGGATCAAGGCTGGACGTTAAGTTGATTTTTCACCAAGGCTCTAAAAATTCATAATTTCGGTTCCCGATCTACCTAGAAACACATATGCCTGTAACTCGTATCTCCTTGACATGGACAGAGTCATGTGCCTGATCCTCAATCAATTTCTGAGAGGAAGTCTTAAGTCCTATGTGCCTTTGAGTGTTTTAGGAAGGAGGCTATAAGTCGGACAGAACCTTGATCTTAGTGTGGGAAACAGTGCACCTTTCTTCCCTGTATGTTAAAGGGAATAAGTTGAATGAACACAGATAAAGCCATGCCCTGCACAGCAAGATGTGATTTAAAATATATCTAACATGCATACAGGTCACAAGAAAGGGAAGAGTTATGGCTCTGGAACCAGAAAGTAAAGCTTCGAATCCTCCCCCCACCACTTGTTAGCTGTATGAGCGGAGGCAAGTTACTTAATCTCCCTGGGTTTACCATTTATTTATCTTTTAACATGGTGATGACAAGCCAGGAGTGGTGGTGGGCTGATCCCTGCCTGTCACATCTGCTATTAGGAACGATGACAATAATAATTAGCTTGCGTTAACCGAGTGTTAACATGTGTCAGACACCTTATGGCTTTATCTCATTTAAGGATCACAAAATATCTCTAAATGGGTATTGCTGTTATGGCCACTGTTAAAAATATTTTAATTATTTGAGAGAGAGATGGAAAGTTAGGAAAGGGGAAGGAAGGGGAGTTCGATTCCCCAATCCCCATCTAAAGCCAGATGCACAAAGTGGTGCACGCATCTGGAGTTCATGTGCAGTGGCTGGAGACCCTGGTGTGCCCATTCTCTCTGTCTCTCTTTCTTCCTTCTTTCTCTGCTTACGAATAATTTAAAAAGAAGAGTGGGTAATTGTGACAAGCAGGGATGTGAGTTGACAGCTTGCTCAGTGGGGACAGGGGACAGTCTGTGACAAAGCTCGACAATGTAACCCAGCAGTAGACCAACCAGTTTGAGGAAGATGAACAAAAACTTGTGATTGGTTGGAAAGTGCCAGACTTTTCTCAGAAATTCTGCCCCAGGGTAATTCTGTCAGGCTGTGATCCTAAAATATCATTGGGGGAAAAATTCCTCATAGATACGTATCTTTTATTATGAAATGATTTTAAGTTCTCTATTAAATTGAATCAATCACTAAGAACAATTTTATATGAAGAGGTTATGTGATTTTAATGATATATTCATATGATTACTCAATTAATAAGTAAATGATAAGAGGTGATTTCTTGGAACTTGGGAGTCAAGTTGATGGTATGAGAAAGGTAAGTTCATCTAAAGGAGAGACTTAGCTTGCGGACGGCTCTCAGCTTTCTCCTCGGGGATTTCATAAGAACAATCCAGCTATAACTGCCAAGTTATGAAAACCCCAAACTATCCCCCAAAAGAAAATCACATTCCTTATGTTGACATTTCATGATATTTTACTGCTATCTCTTATAAGACGCAGCAAAATTCCCTAGAAGATAAAAACTCTGTACTAGCCTGGCTCATTTTACAAATTGCTTCATATGAAAGAAAGCATGAATTCTTTAACAGAGAATCAGAAGTCTGACAAACTGAAGAAATTAGGGACACAAAAGGCTTTATATTAATCTGGATCGGATTAATATAACCCTGGGATGATGTTAGATGTGAAATAACCAAGAGACAATCCTTCTATTTCAAATGCATTGACGGTCATTTTCCAGATCAGGTGCACCCATAAACATGTTTTACTTTATCTAGTTGGTTTTTCTTTCATTTTCTTTCATGGTTTATAGTCACGCTTTCTATGTGCCAGCACTGTTCTTAGAACTAGAAAACACGGGGCATAGCTCTCTGCTTTACGCCTATTTTTCTTTCTGTGAAGATGTAAAAAAACACTCTTTATTGACAACTTCCAGAAATATTGACCACATACCAGGCTAGTAATCCCTCCCACCACCCTCCCCTCTCCCCATCCCAAATTCCCCTCCACTGAATCTGTTCTTCTTAACAGCTAGTCTTTCTATTTAACATCATGGGTTTTCTTTTCCTGTTAGGCAGGTCTTGTGGCCTTACACATATCATAATGTTTATGGGGTAAAAGAACCCTTTGTGTTCTTCCCATGAGGTTCCTGGAAATGGAAGAATTCCAAAGACAACTTATCTAGGAGCAGGAATCTCCAGGAGAACAGAGATGATGGATGAAGTAAGTACTTAACTGAATTCAGCCCTGTGCCAAGGGAAACGAGGGTTTCCTCTCTGCTTACCATGACCTTGGGTAATCTATCTATCTATCTATCTATCTATCTATCTATCTATCTATCTATCTATCTATCTATCTATCTATCCATCTATATATTGTACAGTTGCTGGCATTGTGTTTTGTGTTACCAAAAAGAACATGCCTGCTTGTTGTAAGAGTTATTTATTTATTTTATTTGCAAGCAGAGAGAGACGGAGAGAGGAGAGAGAGAGAGAGAGAAAAAGAGAGAGGATAGGCATTCCAGGTCACACTACAAATGAACTCCAGATGCATGCATCTACCTTTATGTGGGTACTAGAGAATATCTCGGATCCTTAGGCTTTGCAGGTAAGCACATTAACTGCTGAGCCATCTCTCCACCCCCTGTAAGAGTATTTTTTTAAATGTATATTCTATCATCGCTCCAGCCGGCCATAGTTATTTTTCCCTGTGGCTGTCAACTGCTTTACTGGATCTTCCTTGACCTCCTTCCTCCTTCTTTCTCACTCACCTGCCATCACCACCCTCCCTCCTTTGGAAGGAAGGGTACATCAAGGGTTACCAATTCAGCCATATAAGACTATTCCACATTCATATATTTAAACTATTCTTCATTTATTTGCAATCAGAGGGAGGAGAGAAAGAGTGAGTGAGAGAGAGAGTATGGGCACACCAAGGCTTTCAGCCACTGCAACAAACTCCAGATGCCTGCACCACTTTGTGAATCTGGCTTTACCTGGGTACTGGGGAAACGAACCCTGGTCCTTAGGCTCTGGAGGCAAGCGCCTTAACCACTGAGCAATCTCTCCAGCCCCACATTCATATTTTTTATGTGAAGAGTTGATGTGAATTAGTTTACCACCCAGTGTCATCTCTTTTGAAATTTTTTTTCAGTCGGTCATTAATTAAAACCACAAATCATCCTTTAGTGCTTTTCTGAGTAAGAAATGTAGGGATAAAATTTCCATCTTTGAATACACAGTGATTACTTTCTGCAGATTTTAAAAGGGAGGATGTGTGCTTAGCAGTTGGCACGGAGCCTGTGGGTGGCTGATAACTTGTCCACACAGGATTCCCTGGAGATGCCATTTGTAAGTATCCAAAGACTTCTGCAGGAGCAAGCCTTCCTGTTCAAATTTCAGTGGAGACACTTCCTGACTCAATGTGCTGAACTAGTTACAGAGAGAGACATCAGCTACTGAAATCTGGAGTCCTGTTGGGCATAAATGCAGAGACTCAACATATACTCTCTTCATGTGTAGGATCACTGGAATTTTAAAAAAAATATTTTATTTATTTATTTGCAAGGAGAAAGAGAGAGAGAGAGAGAGAGAGAGAGAGAGAGAGAGAGAGAGAGAGAGAGAGAGAGAGAGAGAGAGAATGTGTGCACCAGGGCCTCCAGCCACTGCAAACAGACTCCAGATGCATGCACCACTTTCTGCATCTGGGCTTTACGTGGGCACTGGGGAATTGAACCAGGGTCTTTAGGCTTTGCAGGCAAGTGTCTTAACCGCTGAGCAAACTCTCCAACCCTGCAGGCTTTTTTTGATATTTGGAAATTTTCATTTTTTGAATCCTTATGTCTTGGTGGAAATGGAATTAAATGTGACATTCGGGATTTCAATACAATATAAAGATTATGACAGAATCAGGAAAAGTTTCATATGGCTGAATTGTTAACCCTTGATGTATCCTTCCTTCCAAAAGGTAACATGATGTTTCAGTCATAAGAGTAAGAAACTGTCTGATTAAGGCTGTTATATAAAGAGAAGGTAGGGGTTTTCAGGTACTGGGTATCTTAGGAAATCTCTAAGTTTTCCTGGTAGAATATTAGAAGGAAATCACTTTACGAGCATCTCTGGTCTGGAGAGATGATAGCTCAATGGTTAAGGCTCTTGTTTGCAAAACATAACGACCAGGGTTCAATTCCCCAGTACCCACGTAAAGCCAGATGCACAAAGTGGCCCATGCATCTGGAGTTTGTTTGCAGTGGCTGGAGGTCCTGGCATTCTCTCTCTCTCTCTCTCTCTCTCTCTCTCTCTCTCTCTCTCTCTCTCTCCTTGCAAATAAATAAAATTAAAAAGAAGTGTTGGGGCTGGAGGGATGGCTCAGAGGTTAAAGGTGCTGCTTCTCCAGCACCCACATAAGTTCAGATGCATAAAGTCATACATGTGTCTGGAGTTCATTTGCAGTGGCTGGAGGACCCGGCGTGCCCACACTCTCTTTCTCTTTCTCTCTGCTTGTCTGCATTACTCTGTCTCTGTCTCTCTCTCTCAAATTAAAAATAAATAAATAAATAAATGTTTCCCTGATGCCATGGACTTCAGCCGGGTAGGCAAGGTCAGCTCCCTGATGCTTGAATGGAGGGAACCTTGAATTACAACTTTAATTTCTTATCTATATGCCTTTCCCAAAGCTATACTTCCTCCCTCTTCCATCCAGTAGGAGCAGAAGAGACCCAGAATCCTTCATTATCCCTAATTTCTCCTGCATGACGTCTCTCATACGGTACCCTAGGTCCAGACACACCCCTTTCCCCCCAAAACACCTATTTAAAGGGACACATCCCTCTCTGTTTCTTTGCTGTGTTTGTGCTTGGTATATTAAATTCTCCTGTGATAAAACTAGTCTCACCCCCCCCCAAAAGAATCAGTTTCAGTGTTGACCTCAATCTTTGTTACTTAAAAAAATATTTTATTTATTTGTAAACAGAGAGATATGGAGAGGGGAGCAAAGAGAGTATGGGTGCTCCAGATCCTCTGGCCACTGCAAAGGAACTCCAGATGCATGCACCACTTTGTGCATCTGGTTATGTAGGCACTGGAGTATTGAACCCCGGTCCTTAGGCTCTGGAGGCACGTGCCTTAACCACTGATCTAACTCTATAGCCCTATTTTGCTATTTTTACATGGACAGGATAGACACTAAAAGCTTTTAAAATTTATTATTTATTTATCGATTTATGGTAGCTGTAGGACCCTTTACCTATAATTGAAGGACAGACAGATCAGTTGTACTATTTTTTAAAATTTTATTTATGAGGGAGAAGAGAGAGAGAGAGACAGAGAGAGAGAGAGAGATGATATTATTCCAGGGCCTCTTGCTGCTGCAGACGAATGTGCCACTTTGTGTATTTGGCTTTATGTGGGTACGATGAAATTGAACTTGGGCCAGCAGGCTTTGCAAGAGATCACCTTTAACCACTCAGCCATCTCCCCAGTCCAGTTATACTATTTAATCTTTGACAAGAAAAAAATCCCATTTTATGACAGAGAAAAGAATCAATGAATTCCACTTTCAACTCTCCCTTTGCTTCTGTGGGAGATGAACCCTTTAGACAGGATTAGGCAGGCCCAGGACGACCTCCCACAGCCTGGCCAGGCTCCTCAACAGTCAGGGCTTTTTCCCATATCCAGCAGGATTGTAAATTTGAAGCTTGCAGGAAGCCTGTGGCTTTTTGCTGCTTGGCTCTGAACAAACACGGGTTCGAGGTGGTGAGTGCCTGGACTCTATAATGGGATCCTGGGTCTTATTGTTTTATTTCCCTTAGAAGTATGTATCTGGGTTTCTTCCCCCTTTTTTGGTGATTTTTTTTTACTTCACTCCCTCACCTTTCCCCCCACTTGGATAAATTTCAATAAAACATGTGGTATTTGTTAAGAAACCTCTCTAGCTGCGTCATTAATTCTTTTGTCGAGCATATGATACGAATCCTGGTGGAGTGGGCTAGATCCACACGACCCCCATTTCACTTTGTCTTATTGACCAGAAAGATAAGACAATAATTCCCCCCATTCCAGGATGGAAACACACCCCCC
>PVHP010017213.1:0-34763 GCA_004024765.1 Zapus hudsonius
GGAAAACATCAATCTCTAACTCCAAGTCTGATGATAACCAGTGATGGGTCTCTTGGAGTTCTGATTCTCCTCCAGCTCGGCTACTCACAGTCCGGGAAAACTCCACCTGGTGCTGGCAGCTTCAATGTCCCTCTCTTCCTGCATTTATTGAACTCCATAGTGACAGATGGGCTACCAACTTGTTAATCAAGGGGGGAATAAGGCCAACTTTGAGGAGCAGGAAATCTCCTTCAGCATTCAGGACCCTTATTTCAAGAGTCCACATTCTTCCTACTGTCCCAATGAAGATCACCTGGCCCAATCTCAATGGTTGTCATCTCTCAAGCCATTGCAGCTGAATGGGCACCTCCATAGGTCCCAAATATATATTTGCTAATGAATACAGGTTGAAGGAGACAGTATTTGTACTTAGTTTTGTTGTGCCAGTCATTGCCTTGTTCAAATCTATCCTCTCTGGTAGTCTGTATCTTATAAACTACATTTCCCAGGATCCCTTGCTTTCTAGTTTCTGTGACTAATGAGAGGTCTTGGTGAGAAACTTGGAGTGGCAAGGGAAAAGTCCTTTTTACCAGTTTTGTTCATTGTGAGGTGCTTTTGACAGTGACTGCATCACCACTGTGGATCCAGCAGGCAGCCTTGGCTGGTTCGTCTCTATTGAACAGAGTAAGTGTGGTGAAACTTGACATCCATTGAACAGCGTAGGAGCTGCAGGTAAGGGAGTTCACACTTTCAACACAAGATTGCACTCCAGTCCTTTCAATGATGTTTTTTGTGAAGCTAGTTTTCCCACAGTCATTATGCCAAAAAAGTAAGGACTGTAGGAAATCAAGGTGGAAAAAGAGAAAGAAAGCAGTGTCATAGCCGATTCTAAAGTATGAGAGTCACACAGTGTCCAACAGGTGCATATATCCCATGAGTAACTAGCCAATTAACAGTAAAGAAAAATTAAAATATACTTATAAATGTATGCAAATTATGTTTCCCAAACAGCTAAGAAAGTTAGGATGTGCTATCCAAGTTTCTTGGACTTAATTATGTATGAATTGAATGCTTAGATACTTCTCTTGGCCTAGGGGTACCTCAAAAATTGCTGAGATATTAAGAAGGTTAAGGACCTTCTGTTTGGTCACCTGTAAAATGAGGAAACCTGTTCTACCTTCCCTCTTGTGATTGTGTCTGAGTCTGTGGGTTAGTTAGGGAGTTACAGCGCGCATCAACTCCCTGTTTGCCCATGGGGCTGGGTGAGCAGAGGCTTGGAACAGCTGTGAGCTGAACAAGAGATGAGACTCTCGGGAAAACACAGCAGTGGGCAGTTCTCATTTTATTGTATAGATAGCAATTGTTTATATAGAGAAAAGTCAGAGGTAGAAGCATAGGAAGCAAGATCTGTGAGCATCTCATGAGTTTGATTGGTAGGTGCCAGTATTCTTTGGATACCTATTTTGCATAGATAAATTGAGGGAGCTACATGACTCTATACATGGATATGTATAGAATTGTGATGTCAGCAGAGGAAATGTAACCTTATTATTTAGGCTTGTTATTGCAGCTGGGCTAAGTTAGGCTTTGAACTGCCTGCTTATCTTAGGGCACAGCTGTGGCCTGCCTGGGGGCTGGAGTGTTCAGGATTGCTAAGATTTATAGGGGCCCTCAGATTTTGCCTCAACTTCCTTATAAGGAGGAGACAGTCCCAGAAGCCTGCCAGACTCAGAAAAACCCTACATCCTCCATGCCCCTTTTAGCAGGGTCCTACAATTGTGGAAGAGCAATGAATATAATGTAAGTGCCCTTATTGGCAGCCCAGTGTCTGTTCTCCACTCCACTGTCTTGATGGAACCTGGATGAGCTTCCAGAATGTCTGTGACTCAACCAGCTGAGACAGATGGCGAGATGTCCACCACTCTGCTTAACAACACTTTTCTTCTGGATCTCACTGTGTGTGGACATAGATCCAGAACTTGTTACCAGTCTAAGTCACTTGCAATGGAAGGCCATACTGGTTTTCCATAGGTGAAGTTAGATGCATGAAGCTTGGAAAGGTCATAGTCAGGTGTGGTGGTTTGATTCAGGTGTCCCCCATAAACTTATGTCTTCTGAATCCCCAGCTTGTGTCAGTTTGGGAATTGCAGCCTCCTGGAAGCAGTGTAAAATGGAGGTGGACTTATGGGGGTTCATTCTAGCCAGCTTCCCCTTGCCAGTGTCTGGCACACTCTCTTGCTGCTGTTCTCCATCTGATGTTGGCCAAGAGGTGATTTCCAGCCTCTGTGCATTCTAGCATATTCCCTGTCATCATGGAGCTTCCCCTTGAGCCTGTAAAACAAAATAAACCCTTTCTCTACAAGAGGCTTTTGGTCAGGTTCTTTCTGCCAGCAACAAGAGAGCTGACTACAACATCTGGGGCGTGCAGGGAAGCAGGACCTGAGTACCTACATTTAGACAACCCCAAAACTCCTCACCCCTGCAGACTCTGGATTCTGGGCAAAACATACCTTTGTTTTGGATGCCATTGCTTGCAATGGAAGGCATTCTGGTTTTCTACAGGTGAAGAAGGTAGTTTGCAAATGGTAAAGAATATAATCATAGTTACTAAAGCTTGGAATGTATCCAGGGAGGAAATAGAGGAAGTGGTCTGGATGTGCCAGTCACTTGTTTCACATGACTTGTTTTATTTATGATCTGACAGTTTGTGGCATCACATCCCTTCCTGAATGGTAGGATCTGTGGAGTACGTGTGGACTGAACTATTCATCCTATTTCACTGGACTTCACTCTCTTCCATTACTTCTTTCCCATTCTCCATAAAGTTCCCTGCTTTCTCCTTCTTGGCTTTATTCACTACTTCTAAATCTATGATTTTTCAATAGAAAACTAAAGAAAACAAAGATTTTTTTACACAATTCTAGATCTCCAAAAAAAAGGGGGGGGAAGCTTGGATCACTAAAAAACTAACCTTGCTTATAGACATTTATCTTTTACTTCAAAATCTACAAAAACAATTTTTCCATTCAAATATTGTGGAGTCAGCTAGTCAAAGATATCAACATGCCAAGCTAGCCTATTTGTTCATACACAAATTTAACCAACTTGCATTTGTCTTTTATTTCATTAATTAATCCATTCAATAAATACTTTTTAAAAATATTTTACTTATTTGTACGAGAGAGAGAGAGAGAGAGAGAGAGAGAGAGAGAGAGAGAGAGAGAGAGAGAGAGAGCGCACCAGGGCCTCTAGCCACTGCAAAGGAACTTCAGATGTATGTGTCACCTTGTGCATCTGGCTCATGTGGATACTGTGAAATCAAACCAGTGTCCTTAGGCTTTACAGGCAAGCACCTTAACTGTTGAGCCATCTCTCCAGCCCCTCCATAGATATTTTTCTAAGCACTTATGATATAGTAACCAGTGAAAAAATTTGATTCATCTATTAGAAAAATGCTACCTATGATGGTTAAATGTGATCTGGATTTAGAAGCAAGTGGGTAACTGATGAAGCATACCCCTGGGTGTGTGAGAGCGTTTATAGAAAACATTTAATCACGATGGCTCCAATTTAATGAACTGATGGATTCAGAATTTGAACAGACTCTTGGAAGGTGGAGAAGCTGTGGGAAGTAGGGCCTGGTTTGGTCACTGGGGCTGTCTAGCTGGAGGCTAGCTCTTGCTCTGGACTCGCTCTGTTGTTGCTTGCCTCTGCTTCCTGTCTGAGCACTGCTCTCCCATAGCATGCCCTCCTTGCCATGATGGACCAAAACCTCTGAAACTGAGAGTAAAAATCAATACATACTCCCTTAAGTTACTTATGTTATGCATTTTGGTCACAGCAATGATAGGAGTAACATAGAAACACTAGTCAAGGCACACTCTTTGAACTGGAAGTATTATAAGCTCACCCAGACACTATATAAATGAAAATTCATGGATCCCAGCTGTCATAGTCAGCTTCTGTTGTTGGGATGAACTCCAAACAGGCAGAACTTATGGGAGGAAGAAGAGATTTATTTGAAGCTTACAGATCCAAGGGAAGTTCCCTAATGGTGGAAAAAGCTGGCTCCTTTTCACAGACTCATTCAAGAGAGAGAGACCATCACCAGCACCACACACACGTAAGCAAACAGCAGGGAACTCAGCAGAGCTCAGACTGCTCTCTGCATACCTTAGGCTAGAATTCCAGATCTGTCCCTGGTAACATCTTAGGACTGGACCCTAAGATCCACCCACAGTGACACCTCCTCCACCCAGGCACCTGGAGAAAAGCTTTCAATAAAACTCCTGAATCTACTGGGGAACATCCACTCAAACTACCACATCAACCTAGACCCAACTTATTCAAATTCCTGAGAGTTTGGGCTCAGGAATAACTAGATATAGATATTACAACCATTAATCTATGAGCTTATGGCCTAGTGAAGTTTTATAAACTATAGTAAAAGCAGTAACATCCTTGGACATCTAAACAAACTAATGGGAGTATAGGAAGGGCCCTAAGAGAAGGAATTCACAATTTCTGAGCTCTTGGGATGTCTTTGGGCACTTCACAAGCTTTGAATGTAACATCACCACAGTACAGTGACATATAAACACAAGGCCTTTTGGACTCCACAGTTCATACTCACTGTACAAAGCCACCCTAAGGTTGAGAACAATAGGAAATTTAACAAAAATGGCTGTGTTTGAGCCAAGTCCGAGTTTGCTAGGTCAAGGCTGGAGGAACAGGATTATTAGTCCTGGAAAGGATTTTGTATACAGGAATTAACAGAAGCAAGAAAGACTACAACATGTGTAGAAATTTCAGATGGTCCAATACAAAGTGCTGGTGAATAGGAGTTCAGGATGGAATTGGCCACCTGGGTTGAAGTTTTATTGGAAAAGGTTGTACATCTTCTGGCTTGTGCTTTATTCTATATGGGAAATGAGCACCACTGAAGAATTTTGCAGGACTTAAAAAGATCAGTTTGGTGTCAAAAAGATTACCCATAGAGTAACAAGGCAAAAAACAAACAAAAAAAAACAATAAATGGAAGCACTGGTATTAGAAGTCAAGATAGGTAGGGACACTGATCAACTACTCAGGGGCCTAAACAAAACAGCCATGGGAGTGTGAAGAGCGGATAGAAACAAGGGCTAAGGCTAAACTGACAGAACTTCTCTGCTCTGCTGAGGCTTATTCATTTAATAAATACTTACTAAGTTTTCATGATGAATTTGGCCACTATTGTAGAAACCAGAATCTCAACAAATACCATGTTCAGAATCACTCATAAAGCTCCCATTCTTGTAAATGTGCATTAATATATTACATGTAATATGTAGTGTAAAGAAAAAATTTTTTAAAAAGCAGTGAGGGGATACTGGATGTCAAGTTGGTTGAGTCTAGACAAAGGGCAGGAGAGGACTCTCCACATAGGGACATTAAGACAGGCCTAAGTGAAAAAGGTGCCACCAATTAAAACTCACAAAATGTACAGGCAAAAGACTTTCTTTGGAGTCAGAGCTGCAACCTGGGAAACACGATTCATTCAGCTGAGTGACTGCCCTCCAGAAGCAGCTGGTGGAGGGCTTGTAAAGGGAAGGACCTTGAGGCTGAGGGAAATTCCACAAGTCACATGAAAAGAAAAATAACTGATGCTGAAAAACTATCCCAACACTGAGCTGCACATCACTGGACTCCAGGTTGACAGCTGGGACAATCCAGTGCAAAATGGGTCGTCATCTGTGCAAGTCTCCACCGAAGCTTCAACAGATGCTAATGGCTTTATCAGGCCTGACCTGAGGTCAGAGGCTCCCATCTTCCCATGCCCAGTGCGAGAGTCCACATTCCCAGGCATCAACCCTGCTCCCTCAGCAGCCTCCCAGCTCTGTTGAGATACTCTTTTTAAAGTTTCTCTTATGATTTTCAAGGGATAATCTGAGGGACTTCTAGGACAAGGGACACAAGTTGGGAATAGAAGCAGGGTGTAAGGGAGGAGGAGCCCAGCAGACTTACAACTGAATGACAGTGGAACCTACTGAGAAAAGGGAGATAGCCAGGTAACAGGAACAGGCCCATAGGCCAACTGCTCCAAGGCACAGCACCCAGACGGGCCTGGGTGCAGTTTTCAGAAGGAAACCTCCGCATACTACCAACATCTGAATCCAACACACTGACTAAATGAATTCCTTACAAGGGCAAGGTCAGATTTTAACAACATTCACCTTGGCAAACAGTAGACACCAAAATATTCAGTATATCAAAGATGCTATTTATATGTGTTTAAAGAGCTTTCTTTAGAGCTTTTACAAATGAGAGTGTGAGTTTCATGTAACCTTGGCTATGTGGCCAAACATGGCCTTGAACTCCTAATTCTGCTACCTCTCTACCTCCCGAGTGCTGGCACCATGCCCAGTTTACGCAGTGCTGGGAATCAAACTCAGAAACTCATGCAAGCTTTTACAAACTTAAAAGCACAGCATACTTTCAGAAAAGAAAAAGCCTTTATTTGATAAAAATTCTATTATATTTAAAATATATTATAGCTATATAAACATTTTAACAACCACAAAGATATTTTATCATGTAAACTTGAAGGCAGATAAGCTGCCACAAGCAAGTATAAGTGCATAAAAATTCCTAAATTGGATGCTCTGATAACCACTTTCAGAATGTAATAATTACTATGTCTTTTGTTGTTTCTTGATTAGAAAAGCTGAATCATTACTGTTCTCCATTTCCATAATACAGTGTGTGAAGCGCGGCATGCAAACTCCCTTGTGCTGTGCGAAGTTAGAATTTGGCTTTTAACTTATTACTTTCAATGATTTTCTCTGAGCCCAGCTGATGAATCTCTTCTTGACTGAACCCAAATTCTTTCAGTACCTCTTCAGTGTGCTCTCCTATAAAAGGGTCCCTTTTAGCAGAAGGTAAGGCAGGGGTGCCAGACAGCTGAGGTGCTGGGCGTGGGATCCAGTGCTGCTCCTCATCAGTGATGAATGAGCCCCGATCTCTGTTGTGACCATGGTGGGGTGCCTCTTCAAAGGTCAGCACTGGGGTCACACAGGCATCAGTGCCATCAAACGTCTCACACCACTCTACCTTGGTCTTCTTTGCAAACACATCTGCAAATTTCTTCTTCATTTCTGGCCAGTCTTCTATACTCATCTGGCTGGGGAGTTCATCAGGCTTGAGTCCAAGTCCTGAGGGGGAAAATGCAATTCCTTAAATTCTTATGCTTTGAGACGAGTGACTACAATCAAAGAAAATGAATTTTGAGCTCCTCACACTATCCCAAGTAAGATGTTCAATAGGGTTTCTGGTCAGTTGAAGTTGGAGGCAATAACTGCAGAGGGCAGGGGTGGTAGAGGTAGTATGATTCAAAACAGGCTTGCCACTAATACTTCAACAAAAGAAGTCTGCTTTGAATGGTCTAGCTTCCAGAATCTGATCTCTTCCTGCTGAGCTTTCTTCTGAGTGTTAACTGCCTTGTTGAATTAAAATAAAGCCATGTTTTATATAATAATCCCAAGCCCCATAAAGAATAAAACTTAACAATTGTATACATGACTCTCTAAATTGTCAAGAAAGAAGCTTCCAGATAAGTGTTCGAGTTCCAGACTGCAGCTTTACAATCCTCATTTCTCTTTGTTAGTGGCTCGAAAGGGCTTTGTACCAGGATCAAAGGCACAAAGATGAGACATGACTTCTGACTTTACATTGGCATGAAAGTGTGTCCATACAACTATTGTCTTTGTCAGTATTCAATAAATTACATGAAATGGTCATCAGCTTATTATAAAACAGGCTTTGTGTTAGATGGCTTTTGCCAGCTACAGCCTAATAAAAATGCTCAGAGCACATTACTTTATGTTGCTCAGTAGATTAGGGATATTAAATGAATATTCTCAATGTGTGATACTTTCAACTTGATAATGGATTTACCTGGATATAACACCATCCTAAATCGGGCCATCTGTGTACACAAAGAACAACTTTACTGGCCTTTGGTGGAAACATCACTTTTCTTCTTTCATATAATAATAGTTTTTTTTAATGTGAATAGTTAAGAGTATAATAATAACTAAAGGCTCCTTTCCCCATACATAGCATTTTATGTAAATTTTAGTCAGACCAATCAACAAGTTAATTTGACTTTTATCATCCTTTCTTACTCTATCAGGTTCAAGGACAGTGGGTAATTGTAATCTCCCTACAGAACTATGAAAACCACAGCTCTTCCTAGGCTCTGAAGGAGACTAGAAATACAAAGAACTCAGGCAGGACTCAATATCCGTGCCTAGCCACCTGTGGATATGTAAGTAGCTTTCTCTTTGTAGCTACCTGTGCCATTCCATACCAAGACAGACATGAGCCCTAGCTTCACTACAATCTGAAAAAAAAAATGCCTGTATCTTTGTTTCTTTTTTCTTGATTGCCCCAAATTCTGTGATCAGAAAACATATAAAATGAACAATCAAGCATAAAGAGGGACTTGTCATTCATAGCTACAATTGGAAATATCTTGGCTTTTCATTCTGCATGTGATCAGAATAAAGTCCTTGTCTTTCGACTGTCCGTGACTCTGATCAAGGCTACGGTGATTTACAGTGGGCCGTGCGGTGATGATGGTCCCTCTCCCTACAGATCACAGATAGCTTTACTGCACAGTCGGTATCAAATTTCTTCTTGATTTAAAAATCAAGAAGATTTTCAGGGACCAGCCTAGTGATTCTGAAGCTATCAAAACTTAGGAATGTTTCAATTTCCAAGAAACTACCAAACATACATATATACACAAAGAGAATGATATAAAAATACTTATTATCTTGAGTACACAGCATACACTTGACTCTCTCTAAGCCAAACTTAAGTAATGAAAACCTCACATTATAAGTATACAGTGATATCTGTACAAAGATGGCCATTGTAACATTGTATGTTAAAATGATAAACTTGGCAAAATGTAAATGAACTTGTAGTGGAATGGTTTAAAAAATTTAGTACAGATAGCCCATAGAATATGAAAAACTTCTACTTAATATGTATGAATGTAAACTGGGTGTGGTGGCACATACCTTTAATCCCAGCGGAGGTAGAAAGATCACCATAAGTTCAAGGCCACCCTGAGACTACATAGTGAATTCCAGGTCAGTCTGGGCTAGAGAGAGAGACCTACCTCAAAAAAAATGTATGAATGTATACTTTGGTTTCTCTTCAGATCATATAAATCCTCTCCTTTTTAAAATGTAAGAATGTGAAAATCTTTTGCAGTGGCATGAGGTAATGCCTACTATACTGTTAAATGAAAGATGTATAGGTTATACATTTATACAATTTTCATATATGATTATAAGAAAAGTGAGTGTTTGCAGGTACACAGTAAAAATTTCTTAATTAAGTCTTTCAGCTATAACTCCAGACAGGATCCAAAGAGGACTTCTACCCTGTGTTAGCCTCTAAACATACTGCATCAACCTTAAAAGGACAAGGAAAAAAAATTAAAAACCACATCCAACTTCTTCCCAAAAAGGAAGAACAAAGATCACTTTTCACTTCTTGCTTTAAAATTCTACATTTTTTTCTGACTAATATATATTACCCTGAATTTTCATTCATTTTCTAACGTTGTGGTAAAATCTACAAATGAAATTTACCATTTAAGCCATTAAGTAGCATTAAGTACATTCATGGTATGGCACCACCACCACCATCCATCTACAGACTCTTCTGTCTCCACAAACAGAAACTCTGCACCCACCTAGTAATAACCATCCCTCTTCTCCTCTGTCCCTGGACACACCCTATTATCGATCTCTGGGTCAGATCTTCTGGGTCTTTCAGGTAAGTCGAGTCACACACATTCTTACTTGTCTTCAAGGTTCACCAATGCTGAAGCATGAGCCAGGATTTCCTTCCTTATCACCACTGAGTGAGGTTCCATTTTATTCATGGGCCACATCTTGTGTGTTCTTGTTTCTTAACTATTGTCATAATTCTATTTTCATCGATATATAATATTTAAGAGTATTTTCAGTTTCCTTGAGTATAGATGTAGAAGTAGAATTCTTAGATCACACAGAAATCCATGTTAGTATTGTGAAGAACAGTCATACTATTTTCTACAGTAGCTTCAATTCCTTGAATCCTACCAATAGACAGGTTTCATTTTATCCACATTCTCACCAGCATTAAGGAGCTTGTCAAAGTTGTCCTCTGGCTTCCACATGCACCTGAACACATACACATACACACACACACACAAAACACAACATAAGATCATTACCGAGTTTGAGTCTATTTGGTAGGATCTCAGAGACAAATAAGTTATATGATGTGCTTAATAAAAATACTATTTTTGTAAGTAAATACTGTAAAAGAAACGGTGAGGTATTTTCACAGGGATTGTCAATTATGTAAAAGCTGGCACTGCCTGTCAGCTGAGGTTTCTTTTGAACTTTGAAAAGAGGTCAAAGACCTCACAAAAGGCTAGAGGGACACAAGGAGGGGGGGTAGCTACAACATCAAAGGAGTTACATAGGTTAGACTCAGATGAGAAAAACCACAAAGCAATAGTCAGGAGTGGAGGGGTTGGATAAAGTAAACTACTAAAAATACTCTTGTTTCATTTTCAGTTTTTCCATAATGGCTCATTCATTGAGGTGAAGTGTAGACCTTCAAAAGGAGAACTCCAAATTCAGATATTGTCGATAACAGAAAGACAGATCAAATAGGGAGCGGCCCCTGGAATGGAAAGTAGGGCCCTGAAGAGCCTGCTCCCACATAAAAGCAGCAAGAGCACAAGTAACAGCCATCAGAAGCAACTCTTCATAACTCTGCAAACTGACCAGACATCTGCCACAATCCAAAGACTTCAAAGCAGGTAAACTTTGTAAGACCTGCGGAGTCCACAGTCCACTCTGGCTAAAGCCGTCACTCTCCCCCAGCTTTGGGACAGTCTTGACAACCAGCAGGGTGAGTGAAACCACCAAGGAATCAAGCAGTTCCAAATGCAGCTCCCAAACCTCATCCCCAGAGAACTTTTTTATTTAGTCCAGCTGACAACATTATGAAAAGCTCCCCTCTCACAATCCATCTTGGTTGTATCCACTGGCTGGGGACATTTTAGAAAACAAATCACGTGGTCACTGTTTAGCACACATGTTGGGACTAAGAAGCTGACCATGAACCTTCAATAGAAAAACTAGAATGACATATCCAAAGAAGACTAGAAAAACCTCCAGCATACTGACAAGAATGTATAAGGATATAGACATACAGACAAAGATATATGTACACACAACTAAAAGACATGGAAAAAGACCCGAATCGTTACCTCTGGCTGACCCTGAGGCCCTGTACAAGTGGGAAGGCACATGAGGCACATGAGGTCTCAGAAAATGATGGAAAATTATTGGGTTAAGGCATTTAAGGGTACCTTTGTACAATCATTAGCTAAACACTAAGTTAAATGGGCAGATTTCAGTGGCTAAATGTGCCAAGAAATAAAGATTTAGTTGAGGAAAATCATTTTAAAAAAAGCTGGGTATGGTGGTGCATACCTTTAATCCCAGCACTTGGGAGGCAGAGGTAGGAGGATCTTACATAGTGAATTCCAGGCCAGCCTGCATAAGGCAAAACCCTACCTTGAAACCCTCCCCACCAAAAAACAAACAACAAAACATCTAATCTTAGAGGAGGCAGTAGGAAGGGAAGGGATGACCTGATTTCCAAAGTTGGCACCTTCATTATGTAAAATATCCAATTACAACAACAAAAAAAATTGAGGCATGCAAAAGACAGGAAAGTATGGTTCATATACAGAGAAAAAAAGCAATCGATATAAACTGTCCCTAAGGAACAGATGTTGAATTCACTAAACAAAGACTTGAAGTGAGCTGCTTTAAATATGTTCAATGCACAGAAGGCAGTCATGTTTAAAGAATTAAAATATAGAAAACAATGTCTCATTAATAGAGAATATCAATGAAACACAGAAATTCTATTTTAAAAAGAACCAAATAAAAGTTCTGGAGTTGAGGGCTGGAGAGATGGCTTAGCAGTTAAGGCGTTTGCCTGCAAAGCAGGACTTGAATTTGATTCCCCAGTACCCACATAAAGCCAGATGTGCAAGGTGGAGCATGTGTCTGGAGTTCATTCACAGTGGCAGGAGGCCCTGGTACCCATTCTCTGTATCAGCCTCTTTCTCTCTCTCTCTCTCTCTGAAATAATTTTTTTTAATTCTGGAGTTGAGAAGTATATTGACAAATAAATGCACAAGTCACTAAGGGAAGTATCTCAAGGACAGACAAGAACTGGCAGAAGAACTGATGAACCTGAAGAGAACTCAGTGATCAAAGAAGAGGATGAAACATGAATGAAGAGCAACGGATAAAGCCTCAAAGACTTGTGGTTCACCATCAGCAAGAATATGAACATATGCTACAAGGTCTCAAAAGGATTAAAGGGAAAGGACAGAAAAAATATTTTAAGAAATAATGTCTTTAAAAATCCCCAAATTTGAGGCTAGAGAGATGGCTCAGCAGTTAAAAACACTTGCTTGCAAAGCCTGAGGGACTGCGTTCAATTCTCCAGTACCTACATGAGCCAGATGCACAAAGTGGTGTATGCATTTGGAGTTTGTTTGTAGTAGCAAGGAGTCCTGGCACACCACTCCCCTCTCGTGTCTTCCCCTCTCTCTCCCCCCTCCTTATAAATAAAAAACTAGAAGACTGATCTTTAAAAGAAACCTCCCAATTTGATGGAAAACCTTAACCTGCGCATGTAAGAAGCTGCTCATTCAGAAAGGCATTAAGTACAATCACCTTCCAGGTCCACATCGAGAACCAAGCAAGGAGCTCAGCAGAGTTGCAGGTAGACAGGCTCTCAGCAAGGTGGTAGATCAGTGCACAAAGCACGGCTATACACTAGCAGCGGACAGTCTGAAAATGTTTTCTATTGGGAATCCCATCAAATAAGACAATATTCTGTAGAACAAATTTATGTAAAGCCGTGCACACTTTGTGCACTGAAAACCACAAAGCATTACTGAGAATGCTGAAGATCCAATGAATGAATGAATGAGTGAATGAACAGAATAAACGAACAATGGGAAAAGGCCAAAACTGCTAACATGCAGACGCAACAAAACTGTTGTCAAAATCCCAGTTTGTTTTTGCAGTAACTGACAAGCTAATACTAAAATTCATACAAGACAATCCCAAAGGTCAAAATAATGCTGGAAAGGAACACACTTCCTAATCTCAAACTTACTGCAAAGCTACAGTAATTAAGACAGTTTAACATTAGTATAAAGACACAGACCATGAAACAGAACACAGTCCACACGAAAACCTTTATATGACAGTCAGCTGATTTCAAGAAGGGTGCCAAAATCATTCAATAAAGAAAAAATTGTCTGTTTAGCAAACCATGCTGGGGAAAATGAAGTCTGATGAAAAAGAATGAAGTTAGCCCTAAATTCTGTACAAAGAAATTAATTCAAGGGGCTGGGGAGATGGAGCTCAGAAGTTAAAGGTGTTTGCTTGGAAAGCCTGAGGGCCTAGGTTTGATTCTCCAGTACCAACATAAAGTCAACAGCACAAAGTGAACTCACATTCTTCTGGCTCAGTCTCCTGAATGCTGGATTACAGGCATGCACCACCATGGCCGGATTTACTTCATATAATACTCTACTATCTGTAGAGTTAACTTTAAATTCAAACATTTCACAGGAACAAAAGAACTTCAATCCAATTATTTAAAAGAGAAAAAGAGCTAGGGAGATTGCTCAGTGGTTAAGGGCATTTGTTTTCAGTCTGCCAGCCCGGGTTCAATTCCCCTGATCTCCATCCCTTCCTCCTCATAAATGAATGAATGAATGAATGAATGAATACTTTATTTAAAGAGAGAATAGATTCTACATTTTCCTGCTACCTTGTGACAGCATGAAAACAAGAAAGGCATCAAGTGACAGTAACATCATCCAATGGAATCTCACTCACGAGCGTCTCTCTGTGCTCTGATGACACCTAACTCTGTAGTAACAGATGTCCATCAAGAGACAGGAGTCTAGAAACTACAAACCACTTCTAGGGAACAAGAAATATTTGGCATCCAAGAGCAAGATAAATATCAATCATTGCTGGTATGAAATATAATTGAAGTAAAAAAGAGAAAGTCCTGAGTTATTTTATAGAGTAGTAAAATGACCTATCAACTTAAAAGATGGGAAAAATGCCCCCTCAATATATTGATGGCTACAGTTAGGTAAAGGTGGAAGTAAAATACAAGATACCATAAAATCCAAAGGGTCCCAAAACAGAAGCTAAAGAACACAGCAAAAGAGGAGTGG
Organism: Zapus hudsonius; assembly: GCA_004024765.1. Classification (NCBI taxonomy): domain Eukaryota; kingdom Metazoa; phylum Chordata; class Mammalia; order Rodentia; family Dipodidae; genus Zapus; species Zapus hudsonius. Next base: position 14,321 of record PVHP010017213.1, read on the forward strand.
GGAGTCAGAGACGGTTACTCACCTTTGATCAGTTGCTGATAGAACTGGGGTTCTATTGCCCCAACAGCCATGAATTTCCCATCTGCTGTCCTGTAAGTTGTGTAGAATGGTGCTCCTCCATCTAGCAGGTTCTGTCCTCGAGGTTGTTCCCACAGTCCCATTCCTTGAGTTTTCCACAGAAAAGAACTTAAATATGCTGTTCCTTCCACCTTTGAAGAAGCAGAACACAATATGAATTCAAAGAGTGGAAAACTGGAATTAACAACTATTTAGAGTTTTTTAATTTAGAGTTGTATAATTGCTTGGCTTAGAGTATATGAACATTAAACTGTATAGCTTCTTTGCTATTGGTGAAAATAAAGAGAGATTTATGAGAATGTCACTGACTGCACTGCTCAGTTCAGGAAACACTCTTAAGACTTTCAAGGAACTGCCCGTGCTCTTTCTTTCAGATGCCACTAGCCAAGTACTGATGAGTTCTGAAAGTAGATAAAGGTGCATCGGAGTTCTTCAACTTTTATATAAGTTAAAAACTGCCGGGACAGAGACTTAAAAATAAACCAAAGGAACTGTAAATATCCACACATCTAGTTTCAAAACCTATAAACAATATATGAAATGACATCACATTTTAAAGGTAACTCACATTAGTTAAATTTAGCTTATTCTAATTCTAATCCTTTATCTTTAATGATCACCAGTAAGTTAGAAAATATTTATAACCATGTGGGTGGCAGGCACATATATGGATTTTTCTAAGTAGACACATTAGTTTGGGTATGCCACCCTACCACTGAGTTAGTTCCCAAGTAACCAGAGTGAACGCATATGCTCAGGAGTCGTTATAACAAAGCTCAAACTTGAAGCTCCAAAGCACTGGGATATCCAATGTTGAAAAATTCACATCCCTAAAACTTTTATAGCTCTGACTCCAGTCCACTATTGGAAGTGGCCACCATAGCATGCTTGTCCCTGAGGACACCAGTGGAGGGGCCCTTTCTAAGATAAGCATAGAATTTCTCAGTTACTGACTGTGGGGAAAATGCAAATATTTATTTATATACATTTCCCCTTTTAAAATTTCATATGAACCTGACATATGGCTATGATATATATATAAGTTATTGCCAAATACAGTCATGTTATGACTTAATTATGAGGCCTGAATGTGCTTCTATGCAGGTGATACTTTGAGATTGTATTACACAAATCTTAGTGTGCCATGGACCAGCTCGGCTGGAGTGCTGGGACCAAAGGATCAGGGCCTTAGAAAAGTGGGCAGGGATTTGGCTGAGTGACAAACAGACACAGACTCAAGGAGAGTGTATCTGAGTGCGATTTTACTGAGCATTTGTTTTTTACTGAGCATTTGTCAGAGTTATAAACAGTTGATTATTGTAACAGTATTCTTTGATTATACAGGCAGTTACAGTTTCTATGAATGATTAAACCAAGAATTTCAGCAAGGCACATGAGAATAGACAATAGAAAAGCACAGATGATTATCATGTAAATGGTTTCGACACAAAACTGTGGTTAGTCCGGCTGGGCCTGACTTGGCGCTTGTTTTTCAATTTAAACATTATGTAGTTTTCAGCCATTAAGAATTTGTTTTTAAGGTTTACCATGATATTCTCCTTTCCTTAATGTTAATCCATCTGTCACCTTTTTTCATAGATACCTGTATAAGGCAATGGAGCATCAGTGGGCTCAGGGAGTTTCCTTATACTACTAGTTTCTTCTTGGTCTTTCCCTATAACTCTCTCAGTTCTAGGAATCTCTTTCTCAATACTTTCCCTTAATAAGTAATTCTTCTATTGTAAGTCATCTAGGACTCTTCCCAAAAGTCCTTTAGCTGTTTTCAATCTCTCAATTGCTTGTAATAATGGGGGAGTGACTGACGGAAAAACTTTATTTTTCATTTTCTCTTGGGAAACAAATCATCATAGTTTATTCCCTGTTTTCGTGAAGGTGGACTCAATGAACTAGAAAGAAACAATGAGTTAGAGCCATGAGCAGGTATTATGAAAATCAGAGCGATAAGGGAGCAGCCAAGAACACAAAGACTTGGAGAGCACAGCCTGTTCCAACGGGCAGACTTCCTTGAAGCAACTGCCTCAGTCTATGCAATTTCTTGTACAGACTCTGTCAGAGTTGGCGTGACATTAGTGTGGTGGTCTGAATGTCAGATGCCCCCCAGCTGGAGCCTTTGAGAAGTGGAGCCTTGCTAGAGAAGGTGTGTCACTGGGGGCGGGGTTAGTAGTCCAGCCCTCCCTTGCCAGTGCTAATAAACCACTCTTGCTGCTGCTTCCCTACTGATGTGACAATGTGAGCCAGCTTTTCTCCTGTCATGATGAAACTTCCTCTGGAAACTATACGCCAAAATATACCCTTTACTCTATGAGCTGCTTCTAGTCAAATGTTTCTCTGCAACTTAGCATTTCCACATTTATACAAACATACATGATAGACATACATATATACATAAAATGTGCACTGCTTAAATTTAATTTTCATGCTTTATAGTATATAGAATTAGATGATCCCCATGTGAAATTCTGCTGAATCAGAGATTCAACTTATTCACATTCATTTCTAAACATTAAAGATCTTTGTTCTCTCCAATTCTACCTGTTTGACCTTGCTACTGGACTACTACTAATATGAAAAATTATTGCTCAATATAGATCTTCATTTGGACTTGCTTATACAAAATCCAACAAGTTAGCACCTACCATAAGCAAGTACTTGCTTTCTACTCAGGCTTCACCCTTGTTACAGCCAAACAGACAACAAAGTAACCAGAAGGAATCAAACCAAGTCAGGACATGACACAGTGCTGTGGATAGCTTGCATGGGGAGTGTTCTGAACACTGATTATCTGACTTTCTTATTCATGCCAAAGAAGTGAACAGTTTTAAGGTCGTGCACTGAGTTCATCTCGAGTGTGAACAGTCTTAATGCTGTACACTGAGACCATCTCGAGCAAGAACAGTTCTCAGGTTGTGCACTGAGCCCATCTTGAGTGTGAACAGTTTTAAGAATGTGCACTGAGCCAACCTTGAAACAAAGTGTTTTTGCTGTGCTTCATTACCAGTGAAAATGCATTTAGCATGGCAGGAGGCTGTAGGAAAAGATAGAGCAGTAAATATTTTCACCTCATCTTTAGGCTTAGCAGTAGCTACATCAGCACATGCTTCCCTCACCTATACACTGTGCATATGCCCCGAAAAGAGCCTCCTAACCCAAGACACTGTAGCCTTGATTCCCCACACATTTCTTATACCCATCCTGTCCTGTGGTAGTTTGAATAGATGTCCCCCAATCGATTCAAGAGTTTATTAAAGTTTTTCTCCAACTACTAAAGAACCAGAGATGCCATCCTGGAATTAGAAATTATTTTGCAACAAATTAAGTTCTGCTTGATTTGACCATACCTTAAAATGGCCTGGAATATGTCAGAAAGCCTAACAGATATAAAAAAAAAAGTCCTTAAAGATAAGACAGAGAAAATAATTGATACTGGGGTAGTGTCTTCGCAGCTGCACAGATAAGGGCTAAGCATGCCTCAGAAGTTGCTTGTGCTTTAAAGAAATTATCTAGTCATTTTGACTCACATAAAATTTACTGCTTACTGCACTACTTCACGTCTATAAATCCTGTTTAATTGCACTCCTGTTTGATACATTCCTCATTGGAAATGCTCCAAGATTTAGAGATTAAAAGCCCCACTTTTTCCTTTGTTAGTTGCTATTCTCCAGAGCCCTGCATTGGGGCAAGATAGCCACTGGCCAAAATATAGCTTGCTTCAATTTGGCCTAAATTTGAGCCTGTGGTCTTTTCTTTGCATTCCTGGGTTCAACACTACATGGCTGGAGGGTGTCACCTTGGCAGGATCCTAGGGTCCATCCTTAAGGTGGTCTGGGGTGGATCTGGAATTCCAGCTATACATATGCAAAGAGCAGTCTGAGCTCAAGCCTGGAGTTCCTTCTGTTTACAAGTTCGAGTGTGCTTGCCTGTTTTTGGAGTTGCTGGTGATGGTTTTCTCTCTCTGCTTGGACCTGTGAAAGGGGGCCTACCTATTTTTCCATTATGGAACTTACCCTGGATCTGTTACTTTAATAAACACTTTCCTCCTAGTCTGTGCCTGGTTTGGAGATTCATCCCAGCGGTATATGGCTGACTACAACACATCCTGTCATCAAGTGGCCTGCACACAGCTACCAGCACCCCCAGCTCATAAGCACTCCCATGACTGGGAGAAAATACAACAAAACACACTCCCCACTACAAAGTTATCTTAACTCCATGGTATGTTAAGAAATGGTGCTATTAAAAGACAGATACCATCTCATTCCAAGCTAGCCTGGGCCAAGGATCCAGTTGATAAAAGAAAGCAACCTAGTGGCCTATAGGAAGGAGGCATCTGCTTCCCTTTAGTCAGCTCCTGCAAGGGCTCAAGGTGATGAGAAGTGGAGTGTGACTTACTGATCCTGCTGGCATGAGTCAGTAGCCAACTAGTGATCCTCCAAGGCAAGCATGAACCCTGAAGAAAGCTTACACTATCTAAACTCCTTATATCTTCTAATCACTGAGATTAGATACCTTCTATGAAAACAGAAATCCTATTTTATATTTGACTATAAATAATCACATGTATTTAATAAATTCTTAAACTCCTACCACCTCGCTTGTTCTCATATTCCTTTTGAGTGGCACAAACTGTGCCCAGAGAAGGCAGTTGAGAGAAGCCCTGGCAGTAAAATCAATCGTGTGGGGTGATATTTTTGACTCTTTCTAGACATCTGCTTTAGAAGATGGCAGCTAACCTCTGGAACTTTGAACTTTTCAGTAGCAAACAGAAGTGACCATTTCTCCCAATAGGCTGTACGCTCAGCGGAGGCGAGCCACAGGGAGCCACCCTGCACTTCTGGTACAATGGGACACTTCTCTTGCTCTCACCTCATGCCAAAGTTGTGCTGGAACTGCACCAAGAGCTGGGATTAAAATATAAACCATTTTAAAGAGGGACACAGGGACAATGTGAGCTGTGCCCCAGGTCAGTAGCACAGACACAGACACAGGACACGTTTACCTGTAAGAAGGAAGCAGCCAGCCACGGCTTGGAGTCCATCGAGGTGGTCCAGTGGGAGATGGGCTGCACAAAGGTTGCCAGTGACCCGACCTGATTCACAACACTCGGTCTGCAAGCTTCTGAGGTGTTTACAGACCTTTTACCTTCTGCCCATTATTCTTCTCTTGGCAGTCTCTCTTTCCTTGGTTTCTATGACAACTCCATTCTGGTTCCCAGCTTATTCCTGCACCACACTTGCTTTTCTTCTCTGTCTACTCCCTCCATACACAATGATGCTCCATCCTCTCCCTAGGGGACCACAGACTCTCTCATTTGACTCCCAGATGACTGCAAAATCTGTCACTAATTCCTAACTCAAAGATTCTACCTGCATACTCGAGAGACTTCCGACACAAAATGAGCAAAACTTAATTGCTGACATGAAACAAGTAAAACTTAGTTGCTTTGACTCTAGATGTCAATAAAGCTAATCCTACTCCATCATTAACTACTTTAGAACCTGCCCTTGTCACTTAGCAAAAACCTCATTAACTTAAGACCTCTCTGCTTCCAGTCTTGTCCCCCTCAAATCCTCTCTCCAGCTTGACTCCAAAGATCTCTGAACATGCCAACATGTGGTAGGTAGTAGTGGATTAGGATATTTTTCCAACAGTGAGACGCCAGACAAATGTTCACTCCATGACAATATGTACTTCTCCCCCTTATCTGCAATTCACTTTATACCATGTGAGTTACTCACAGGAAACCTCAGTCTGAAAATATGAACTGAAAAATTCTAGTAAAAATATATGCATTAAATATTCTATTTAATTCTTAGTAATTGTTATTCTCTTAGTGCACCTAATTTATAAATTAAACTTTGTATATATGTACAGAGGGAATATTGTAAAGCTCAGTACTATCTGCAGTTTCAGGAGTCCTGGAAACTCTAAGGTGGGATTAACAATTCATCTGGAATTGTGGATCATTAGAAGAACTCACAGGGGGAAAGTACCCAGCAGGACAAATGCTCACCAATGACAGTGACCAGAGAAAAGCACATGAAATACAGCAGGAGGTCTGGACAGGAAGACTCATTTTGCTTTAGCATCCCAAGAAAGACTTCTTAAACTGAGTTTTGGATGCTATTTACTTCACAACTCTATTTTAAGCACAGAAGAGAATTTGGGCAAGTTGCTGAAATACAACATTGGCTTCTAGGGAGTTAAAAAGAGTTTAGAGAAGCCATGCATGATGGCACACACCTTTAATCCCAGTGCTTGGGAGGCAGAGGTAGGAGGATCCTTGTGAGTTCCAGGCCAGCCTGGGCTAGAGTGAGACCCTAACTGGGGGCGGGGGAGGGGGAGGTGATGGCATTGATAACAAAAAGACCAGGGAATCATCCTGGCTGAAGAAAACCAGCATGCCTCAGTATAAATGAGCAGGTGGAAGATGGAAGGAGCAGAACAATTGACTTCCTGCTCTAGGAACTGCAGGTGAGTGAAATCTCACTCATCTTGTTCTGAAAAGTTTGAGGCACCCATATGTCCTATTAGGAATGGACCCCTGACTTATACTCACCATGTTGGCATCAATGACCTGACCTTTACCAGAGTGTGTGCGTGCAAAAAGAGCCAGCACAATGCCCAGTGCACACATGAGACCACCACCACCGAAGTCAGCCAGGAGATTCAGCGGAGCATATGGGTTCTGGCCACTTCTGCCAATCTTGGACAGAACACCTACAACATTAAACACAAATTTAATGTCTCTTTTAAATAAATGCACAAACTGGGGCTGGGGAGATGGCCAAGTGATTAAAGGCACTTGCTTGCAAAACCTGCCTACTTGGGTTCAATTCCCAAGCCACCCACTTAAAGGCATTCATTTGCAGTGGCAAGAAACCCCTCCCTCACACACACATACACACACACACACACACACACACACACACACACACACACCTCACAAATAAAAATAAAAATATTTTTACATGCACAAACATCTTAAATGAATAACTGATCTCTCTAGTCACCAACCTAAGTGAAAACTAGTACGCAATGCTTTTCAAAATTTGAACCTAAGCTGGGCACGGTAGCTCATGCCTTTAATCCCAGCACTCACCTGGGAGGTAGAGGTAAGAGAATCACCAGTCTGGGCTACAGTGTGAGTTCCAGATCAGCCTAGGCTAGAATGAGACCCTGCCTTTAAAAACAACAAGCAAAACAGCCCATTCAACCTACTGAACCCATTCAACCTACTCATAAACAACTATCCTTCAATACAGGCTCCATGTCTTATTGAGTACTTTTCTCTTTAAAACATTATCCTGAAATCAGGCTTGGTGGCAGACACCTGTAATCCAGCACTCAAGAGACTAAAGCACTGGAGGATCTCGAATTCCAGGTGAGCTTGGGCTCTATCATGAACCCTTGTCCCCAAAACTGAACATGAAAAAACCTTTATTATAACTGACATTTTCCAAATTTTATTGTTAAATTTTCACTAACTTATGAGAAAAATAATTACTGGCAATTTATTTTGTGGCTTTAAAAGAGTATAATGTAGCTTCATTTTTATTTAAAAAAAAAACAGATACAAAAAAATAATCTATACACAAAAAAAAGACAAGGCATGGTGGCCTATGCCTGTATTTCCAGCACTCAGGAGGCTGAAGTAGGAGTATCACCATGTGAGTTCGAGGCCAGACTGGACTACAGAGTGAATTCCAGATCAGCCTGGGCTAAAGTGAGACCTTGCCAGAAAGAAGGAAGAAAGGAGAACGGAAGGAGGAAGAGAGGAAGGAAGGGAGGAGGGAAAGAAGCAAGAGAGAAAGAGACAAAGAGAAAGAAGAAAATGAGATTATAAATAGATGTGAAAAGCCAATTTTTTACTTACTTTTTTTTCAGTCTTTAGATGAGTACTCACAGAAAATCTGACGTTTCTGTTAGTCAATAATACACAGTTCTTAGAAATACATAATGGGACCAAAATCAGGTTTCAAAACTTCTAATTATGTAACAGTGTGACCTGAAAACCTCAAGCTTTTTATAAGGTTCACAGAAGTCTGAAAGGGACGGATCAGAAAGTGATCTTAAGGACTGTCTAAATGAAGCTAAGTTGATGTTCTCTGTGTGTAAAGTGACCAGCTAGTCTACCTGCAGCTTTCCCACTTCCTAGTGGGGGCTTCTCTGAGAACTGACTTCACAGTTGTTATAAATCAATGTTACTAGTGAGAATATAAAGCCCCTCAAATGTGTTCTGACAGCGAGAACAACTAGAGCAGGCCCATTCCAAGAATCCAAACCAGCCATGCTCGCCTTGTCAATTCTGACAAGTACTTAAATCACCACCTTAAAAAAAAAAAAAAAAAAAAAAAAAACTTTTTAATCACTGGAACTGTAATCCTGATTGGGAACAAATTTAAGGAGTACAACAAAATTTTTCAACATACCTGACAAAGCCAAATAGTTGATATCATGGCCAGCTATGTGGGAGAATCTTCCTGAATGACCAAACCCACTGAGCCTGGCATAGATGAGCTTTGGATTCTCCCGCAGTAGAGTCTCTGGCCCAAGATGGAGTTTCTCCATTACCCCTTGAGATAAAGAATCACTTTTTCAGAGAACATAATTGAGAAGGGGGTAATTGTCTGGGGCAAGCCTAAATCAGCACCCCTACAAGTAATACTATTAACAATATTTGTTGTAAGTATGTGGAGACCTTGAGCAAACTACTTCTCCATGTTGATCAACCCTCATCTTCACTCATGGGCTTATTACATTAGGTAATCCTAAATATTGTTATAATCCTCAAATATGGCTAAATAAGTTACATTTCAATCTGTCTATTCACCAAACTCACTGATGTCTTGCTGTCTTCCAGGCAATGCTTTGGACTTATACTTGATTACTCCAAAACTAAGAATGGATGGAACACAAACGTAAGTTTTAAAAGGATTATGGGGCTGGAGAGATGGCAAAACGGTTCAAGGCATTTGTTTGCAAAGCCTGACAGATTCGATTTCCCCAGGACACAAGTTAAGTCAGATGCACAAAGCTGTGCATGCGTCCGGAGTTCATTCGCAGTGGCAAGAGGCCCACGCTAAGAGAATCCCCAGTTCTTGGTGAGGAAAAATGGATGATCAATGAAAACCACTCTATTTGGTAACAAATACAGGATTTGTGGATCTTACAGAGCTTGCAGGGCCTGTAGGACAGCAGGTGGTGGCATATGCCACGCTCCAAAGGAGTGAGATAGTTATAAATTTGGACAGTATTTAGTGAATCCCATAAGCCCAGAGAAAAGGGCCTCCTGGGTACACTGGAGCTGGGGCGAGGGGATAAAAGAAAATAACTTGTTATAATATCAAATAAAATTTAAATTAAAAAACTATACCATAAAAAGATTATGTGAAACACATAAAATTAAGAACCTAGAAGCAATGTTTTCAGAGCCCAAAGTAAACGAGATGAGCCTGAAGCTAGGGAACAGTGGCACTGAAGGAAGCCTGATGTGAGGGCAGCTATGGGGGTCAGAAGACCCCCCAAATGGTAAATGGCTCTATTACTAAGTGCACTTCTCCAGGGACGAACCATGGGGCTTTCACTAATTCTCATAGAGCTCAAGGTCATCATATAATTAAGGAAGGAAAACAGTCAAAACAAACCCAACATGAGGAGTCAGGGAAAGCTTGGGGAATGGGGCGAAGTGGGGGGAGGAGGAGGGAAGGAGGGCGCGGGGTGGCCCTGGGGGTTGGGGTCCCGGGCGCGGGGACGGTCTGCGGCGGGGCTCACCGGCGCGGAAGGGCTCCAGCAGCACGTCCACGCGCGCGCACAGGCGCCGCAGCACCGCCGCCGCCCCCGGCCGCTTCAGGTTCAGCACCAGCGAGCGTTTGCCCCGGGACAGGCGGCTCGGGTCGCCCAGGCCGTCCGGACGGTCCACGCGCACCACCTGCGCGCCGAAGTCCGCCAGGACCATGCCGCAGAACGGCCCCGGGGCCAGGCCGGCCATCTCCAGCACCCTGACGCCCTGCAACGCCATCGCGCCCTCACCCTCCCTCCGGCACAGAGCCGAACCCGGGCCTGGGCCTGGGCCTGGGCCCAGGAAGGACACGGGATCAGGAGGCGCGCCCCGCGCACCCTGGCCCCGCCCACACGCCCCTGGCCCCGCCCAGCCAGCTGCCGGTCTACACGCACAGCTCTGGCCCCGCCCACACACCCCTGGGCCCGCCCAACCAGCACCCAGTCCGCACCCCCGGCCCCGCCCATCCAGCGCCCCGCCCCTCCCCTCCCTAGTGCGCCCGCTTGGCCATAGAGTCTGCGCACTTCCCTCTTGCTCTAGGTCCCTGGCGACAAGCCTGGTCTCTTGCTGGCCTTTGCTCCTGTCGTCCTGTTCTGAATTGCAGCCATGACCTTGAGAACTCTGGCCTGTGAAGTTGCTCTCGGGAAGCTTTTATCTCTTGTGACATCCCCTAGCTAGAGTGCCATGGGAGCAACAACCAAAAATCTCCTAGAGCAAAGATTAAGTATGTATCATTCAAATTATGTTTTCAAATGGTCCTACACACACGAGTCCTCTGAACGTGGTAAGTCAAGCAAAGAGAAGACAAAAGTATATAGAAAACACAGTGTGTATTACTTCTGTGTTTGATAGTCGTGGAGCTGAGGATATAGCTTAGATAGACAACGTTTGCTTGGCCCTAGGTTCAAACACCAGAATGGTAAAATATGTATACATGTATATATATATATATATATATATATATATATATATATATATATATATATATATATATATATAATCATAAAATCATAAAAATCATAATGTCATATATAAAATCAGTCATATTAAAGAATCATAGGAAACCGGGCGTGGTGGTGCACTACTTTAATCCCAGCACTCAAGAGGCAGAGGTAGGAGAATCGCTGTGAGTTCGAGGCCAGCCTGAGACTCCAGTGAATTCCAGGTCAGCCTGAGCTAGAGTGAGACTCTACCTCGAAAAATTTTTAAAAAATCAAAAAATCATCATAAAGTAACTGAAATACTTTAAAATGCTAACATTACTTATTTTGCTTGAACTATTGATTTTTTGTTTTAGTAATTAAATATTCATTTTAGAGAGAGAAAGAGAATGGGCATGCCAGTGCCTCTTGCCCCTGCAAACAAACTCCAGATGCATGGGCCCCTTTGTGTATCTGGCTTTATGTGGGGATTGGGGCATTGAAGGTGGGCCATCAGGCTTTGAAAGCAAGCGCCTTTATCTGCTGAGCCATCTTTCTATGCCCCAGTTTTATTAAATTTTATAATGGGACTTAAAAAATGTAATCATCAATGACCAAGATAGACATATAATATTATATGTATAATATATGTCTATATAACACTGTAAACATAACAAAGTAAGAAATACTCTGGCCAGCAAGCACAAGCCTCCATTCTCAGCTGAATGAGTCCCTGGCCCTCTGGCGTGGGCAACCTTCTGCTTCATAGTGTTGGTACCTCTAACCTAGTGACCTCTATTTAGCTGAAAACCTGGGGGAGGTGAAAACTGTACTTTTAACAGTATCATCTGTTAAATGTACACTATCTTGTATTAGACATACATTTAGCAATTCTGGCTACATTTTTAAAATTTGCATAATTCTATTATTGGCTTAATTTTATTTTGACTTTTTTTTCTTTTTGTGGGGATTGAACCTAAGGCCTCACACATACATAAGAGTTGACTACTGTGTGGTTATTGTCATGAGTACAATTGTGGAAGGGTTGGTAATTATTCTGAAATATTATTATTCTCCCTTGTATCTTGTGAATCATTTTCCTTTATTCCCAGATGCTTTCCACTTCCCTACAAAATCCAAATCCATAGATGTCTCTGGTAGGATGAGTGTGGAAAGACTTTAGGAATGTAATGAAGAGTCCATTCATTCAGGCTTTAGATGGGGACTCTAGCCATCAATGTCTTAAAGGGCTGAAGACGTAACAATAGAATAATTTAAAAGGGGAGTTTTGTGGAGGCAAGTGGACCTGCTATGTCCCCATATCTCTGAGTTCTATGACTGCTTATACTGTCTGCAGGAAAACGTTTGATTTGCGGTAATGATATGGCTTGCAATTATATGACTATTAGACTTCATTAAGAACTCTAAAAAAAAAGAAAGAATACATTTATTTAACAAAGGTATTTATTTCCATATATAGTTATAAAATTTTTCCCGCTACAGTTTTATCTAAAGTCAGGTCAAATCTTCCTCCAAGGCACAGATTCGGTAATGTGCACTCTAGATATGAAATCTAGATACAAAATAGTCAAATAGCTATTGGCAATGTACTCTTGGGAAATATTTATGACAGTTAATCATAATAAACCTCAACCTCATGACCCCACAGCATGGTGGGGAGAAGCAGACACAAAGTCACAAAAAATATTCTGGCTAATGTCTGTTCACTTTAAACAAGCATTCCATGTGAATTGACAAAAGTTTAAACAAGTTTGTGGATTTAAAAAAAGGGTCAAAGGTTGAGCATGAAGGGCACCGAGTTAGCAAACAGGACAACCCTGATTAGCCCTCTCTGCCTCTAGCTTCTGTGTGAGCAAGACAAGAAAATCCATGGCTTAATGTGTGCATTCAAACTGTGATAGAAAATAAATTATTGTTTCAAAGCTAATTCACTCTGTATTGTTTTTGAGATAAGTGTCTCACCAATGCATCTTAAATTTGACTCAACATAAGGGTAATGTTGAATCACATAGCAATGATACTTTCCTAGTCTACGACAAACACATGTGGGTGCTGGGGATGTAGCTCAGTGGTAGGTCATGTGGCTAGCACATACGTAAAGCCTCGGTTTGACCATCAGTACTACCAAAAAGAAGAAAGTGAGAAAAATGGTGGTGGGTACTAACTGTGGGCGTCACTTTTGGAATTTATGACATATTCTTATGAAGTAACTTTGGTGCAAAATTCAATACCTTGAGAATAGATTTTTGGGGTGGGGAAAGTTAGGCAAAAGTCAAGTAGCACCTTCCACAACCCTGTGACATATATAAACTGCTCTGTGAATATGAGTTCAATCGGATAGTAAATGAAGTTGTTAGATTGATATGTCTTTTACATGTCCCTTAGATGTTTCATCCATTAGTCTGCCTATAGTTGTATCCATTTACTGCCCCTTCAACATGCATGGTGTATATGAAATATAAACATGTTGAGACAACTCCCAAACTAAGAGAAATATTATGATGACATCTATACTCTATCAAGCTAAGCTTCTCCATGCTGGCTGTGCTTCCCAGAGTCACGAAAGATCTGTTACAACCCAAGAAATGCAGGGCAAGAAGAAAAACTGGAAAGCCAGATTCCATGAGCCTACTTCTGGATCATGTTAAAATTGTGTTTCTAAATGTGAAAGACATAGAAGTCAAGATTTAATTCTAGAAGTATCTTTGCTTTAAAAATAAAAACGTAAATGTGGGCATTATAATTATTTTTTCTTTTTTCTCTTTCTTAGTAATTAATACATTTTGACAAGTTGTGTGCATGTATGTAATGTATTCTGATCACATCACCCCCATTACTTTACCTCTCCTCCTCCCATTCTCATTGAGACCCTTCTTCTTAGCTAGTCCCCTTGTATTTCATTTGTGTGTGTGTGTGTGTGTGTGTGTGTGTGTGTGTGTGTCCCACTGAGTTTAATTGTCTGAGTGGATGTTTTGTTTGTTTAGTGTTTGTTTGTTTGTTAAACCAAATTACAGGAAACTTAGTAATGGCTGCACTACTGAAGAAAATGTTTCTTCCATGCACCAAAAGAATAGTTGTGGCTACCATTTTCAGGAAGATAAGATCTGGGGTAGAGTAACTCATTGTGGAGAACTCTCTACAGCTCCCCTAACAGGACTATGAGATACTATTAGGCTGGTTGCCTCTTCAAAGACTGCAGTTTTCTGGCCAATCTGGGCTCTGTTGGCATTGGGCCACACCATGCAAGCAGGCATTATAATTATCTCAAAGCTGGGATTACTAAAATATATCTAACTTTATCCATGGATATAAATCCACTGAATCACATTCCTTCCCAGTCTAGGCTTTATAAATGTTTCTAGTTCCTAGGTTCTGGATTAACACTCAGAAACGCAAAGAATAATGAACTCAAAACTTCACTCGTCCTGAAAGCTAATACTACGTTGAAAGAAAGCTCCAGTAACTCTTTGAAAATACCTTCCTTGATGAGGACATTTCCAATATGCACTAGGAGGCAAGTAGGTTAGGTATGAGAAGAGTGGTAAAGGTGCTGAGCATTTGTCAAGGTCATCTGGGAAGACTATTTTGTGGTTTCTTCTTCTGACCCTGAGTCATCCAGCGGTATTGGTGTGCTGGTACCATGATTGCAGCAAACCAGTAAGTTGTGCTGCTAATATAGAAACCTCAATTCAAATGTTCCTCAGATCCCACCAGCTCAGCTACAAGTCTTCCCTCTGATGGAACTATTCTGTATATCTCTTTATTTGGTTTCAAAGAGCAGGAAGCCTGCGAAGGTGGAGAAGCGCTGGTGGTCTCCATGGAGGGCACCATTGCCCATTCTCAGCCAGACCTCATCCCCTTTGGAAAGCTTCAGCACAGCATGGTTGCTGGAGGTGTCTGATTTCCCTTTTGTTTCATAGCTGGAAAGAAGAGGCACAAACGTCTTAGTTTTTGCCATATACAGATAGCCCTGGAACAAATTAGATCCATCCCCTCTCTTATGCATTCCTGTATAGTCAAGGGACATGTTCTCTAAATAGCATGCAAGGAGAAATGACAGGTACCACCTCCACTGATATCCAGAAAAGGTCTCCCAAACACTTCTCCTCGCTGCTTTTTTTTTTTTTCTTGCCTCAGGACCATTCATGACAACAACTACAATGGCCTCGGAAGCCATGGATGGAAGTCTGGGTTCTTCAAGACTACTACGTAGAAAAGAGTCTTCTTCCCCTTCCCCAGCTGAGAACATCCATCCTCGACTATCATATCTCTTTACTCTGGATGAGAAGGAAGGAAAGCTCTATAACCTTTGAGCCTTTACAGAGTCTTTGTTAAAGCAGGTTAGCTTCTCCTAACCAGTCTAGAATTGGGTACTTAAAGAGAATGCTACTAAAATCCAAATCAAAGTATGTGGATTTGCTCATAGTTAGGGAGGAATCAATGGGGAATCAAGTATTATAGGCTGGAAAGATAGAGGCTCATATTGTTTGGCAAAGCACTTGAGAAAACATGCTAGCATTGTGCTACACCCGAAGTAAGGGAAAGGATGAAAAGGGAGAAAATACTCTTTGCTTCTGCAAGAGATGAGCTTAGACAAGAACTGGCATATTTGAGAAACAGGTAAATAGAACATCATTAATCAGGGCCTAATAAGATTGAAAAAAGCCAAGGGCTTTTTATGCCTGGAAGAGGAAACAAAATTAGGAATTTTGCTCACTAGGAATTTATTCAAACAGTCACAGCTGTGTTAAACTGATGGACAGAATACATTGCCTTTTATCATACATTGAGAGAAAAAAATGAATCAAAAGTGTAAGAGGCTGAAATGTATCTGTCAAGTAAAGCACATTGGGTGTGATTCATTAGCATGTGTAACTGACTGGTAGTGACAGAGCAAGTATAGGTTTCAGAGGAAATAGCATTGCCAAAGACTCAGCCTTGGCTTAAAAAGGCTAGGGATATTTGACTCTATTCTCAGATTTACATCAACAGAAAGTAGTGGAATATAAATGAGCCCAAAGGAGAAGCTGTTCACCTGTTTGACATAATCATGGAGAAAAATAGACAAAAGACCCCTCCACGAAAGCAGAATCAGGGACCAACCGAGAGACTGACTTGATGGCAAGGCTGAGAGGTTCTGGGCTGTGAACCTGGTGTAAGCTGTCTCTCATGGCATCATGAGGGCAGAGACAAGAGACATGTGTGCCCTAAGTGGAGGAAGAAGAGTCAACAGATACTTGTAAACCTGCCATCTGGCCTCATGTGTCTGAACACTTGGTCTTTAACTGGTCATTCTATTTTGTGACAGTGGACTCTTTAGGAGGTAGGGCCTCACTGAAGGAAGGAGTCTACTGGGAGTGGGTCTTTGGGTGTATATTATACCTAGGTTCTTCCTACTGACTTTCTTCCCTGAATTGTGAGGAGTCCCTGCCACATGTTCCTGATGCAAGGAATTCTTCCATGCCTTCCACACCACACTGGACTGTATTCCCTCAATCTATGAGACAAAATTAATTTTTCGTCTCTTAAGTTGCTCCTTGTCAAGTGTTTGGACACAAAGAAAAGTATGTAACACGTTTCTCCTCTCTAGGAGCTGGACTACAATTATGGCTGTCCCTACATTGGTTGAAAGTGATTACAGTCTCTGAATTTTCTGCTGACTGAAATTTCCATAAGCCTGTTCTTTCTTCCTTTTGTCTTTGGCAATGGATTTGGAGTAAGTTTTATAGGTGGCAGAACTGCTTTATCAGCCACAGCCTCTCAAAAACAAAGAGTAGTAGCTCCTTACCTCCAATCTCTTTATAATCCCCTCCTCCACCCTTCCTGCTATTCCAACCTTGACCCTGGTCCCAGACTCCAAAAGAAATTGGTAATCATTTCACTCCATTAAAAATAACAGAAAAAAGATAAGAGCCATATAATTGTTTTGTGTTTGTTTTAACTCATAATCCATTTAATTATGGGAAAGATGCTGGCTCTCTGTCCATTCTACAATAACATTAGAGCAGTGCAATATTTCTTTTTAACATGTTCTCCACAAAGAACCCTGAAGCCAGGTGGGTGTGATAAGTATCCAGGAAGCCGCACTGCACAGACAGAAAGACACTATGGCTTTTTCAGCCCGACAGCAGGGTCTGGTTATGAGTAATATCACGAGAACTAAGCCTTAGAAAAGGGGACAGTAGGAAGACAAAAGAAATGAAATAGAGAGGAAAATCTGATTGAGTAGTTATTCAAAATACTGCCAGTAATTAGCTCAAGGTCTCTTATTAAGTTGCTGACCAATCCATCAGATTTACTTCTTCCCAAAAAGTGCTGATATTCTGCTCATATACTGGTCCATGATGGCTCTCATTGAGAACAATTGGGACTTGCTGATTCCTTTGGATTTTCACGTTGGAAACTGGCAGTACTCCTAAGACCTGTGATAGAAAACACTGCCTACCTGTACATGCTGAAGACAGTATTTCCATTGTGCATAAGGTATACATACACTTCCTCCACGTCCTCATGCTTCATCATGCTAAAGGTAAAGAAATACACGCCTGTAAAAGACAAGGAATCACTTATTTCAGTTTTATGTGGAAGATTTAAATAGAGTGCAGAGAGAAGTCATATGATTGCATACTTCTTTGTTCATATTCTGGGTACAATATAGTGTTTTATTGGCCTCTGTTTTCAAGACTGTTCCTTTATACACCGTCAAAGTGTTTTAATATTGTTTTTTACTTTCCCAATGTGTTACTTATTTAATTTTAGTAAGATTACAAAATCCTGAAGAAAACAATCCAGACATGGAATTAAAATGGACAACTATACTCGCCAAATGTTAGACAAGACAACAAACCATAATGAAATATTGGAGCATTAATATAAATATTAATTTAATATTAAATGATAATATAAGTATTTCAAAGTTTAAAGAAATAGCTTTGTAGTTTTTCATGTTATTCATTGTAAATCAGTAAAATAACATATAATAAGAAAAAAGATCCAACTTTGACTCAGCAACACAACCTTGATATAAAAGTGTATCCTCATTTGGAAAAAAAAAAAGAACATAATTGGAAAGCTGAGTTTTTACAAGGAGGCTCCTAGATGAAAATAATTCAGTGTGACCTCTTCAATGCTAAACACGATATAGAAGTTACTTTCATTGAATGATTAAGAACAATCCAGAAGCAGACAAGCAAGCTAAGGAAGCTCTTCTCAATTCCAAATGAGCTTGGATTTGGGGAAGGTAAATTGTGGAGCTCTTATTGATTTCCATGTCACATTTTTAAAAAAATTTTTTTTAATTTTTATTTGCTAGCAAAGAGAGTAGAGAGAAGAGAGACAGACACAGAATGGGTGTACCAGGGGCTCCAGCCATTGTAAATGAACTCCAGACACATGTTCCACCTTGTGCATCTGGCTTTTTACATGGGTACTGGGGAATCAAACCAGGGTCATTGGGCTTTGAAGGCAAGCGCCTTAACTGCAGAGCCATTACTCCAGCCCCCATATAACATTTTTTAAACTAATAGCCTTGTGAAAAAAAACCACATAAATACCTAAAAATGAAAGGAGCACTGACTGGGCAATTCTATTTCTTTTCAAAGATGCAATCAAGACAGAAGCTGTAAGGGTGCTATGTTGCTCTATCTGATATGAACGCAAATCAAACAAATGAACAATTTTACTTGATAATGTCCAATGTGTTTGTCACATGGGATAGGCTATAGAAGTCAGTCATGGTCATGTATATACTTAGAGGCTGGTCCAAAGATATACAGCAAAGACAACTAAAAATCAAAGGACTTAAAGAAATAGCTTATATATGTTCCATGTTTTATATTTTACATATTTCATATTATATGCACACACTGTCAAAGAAGAAAAATAAAACTCAACACCACAGAAAAACGTTAGTCTAAAAAAACAAACCTGAGTATTAAAAAAAAGGATTGTAGAAACGTTTTAGAAAGAACAAATTAAGGAACTAGGTGAATAGTGACAGTCCTAGAATTAAAAGTACAGAAGTGAATTTTTATTGTATCTCTGTATCACTTCCTTTACAAGGGGAGTTACCGAAATGAGAGGTAGCAGTCTTACTATGGTCTCCAGGGTTTTGTGTTGCTGTAATTGTAAATGTCAACTTCCTCTAATGATCAATCCCTGTAATGGTTAAGTTTTGTTGTCAACTTGACCTTTCAAGTAATCTTGGGTGGGTCTCTGAGGATGTTCACAGGAAGGCCCTCTCAGAAGGGGGCAGGATATATGGAAGCTCAAATGAGCTAAAAGTAAATATCCTTTCCTGTGTGGGCAGTGCAGGAAGGAAATTCCAGAGACTCAAGAAGCCATTAAGTCTGGGATAGGGCTGCAAGACCCCACCCTAAGGCTATATAAAGGGAAAGAAATTCTCTCCTGGTCTCCCTGCTTGTTGGCTGCTGGTGCTTGTTTGTGACTTGCACTTGCATCCTGCTCTCCAGAAGGAACCCAGTTTCCTCGGCCTCACATCAGCCACTCCCAAGGAAGCCATGAGGCCTTCTGGGCTGGATTGGGACTGCTGAGGCCTCCAGCCATGTGGACTGAATAGCTACTGGTTCCTTTACCCAAGTGCCTGCAGACTGCTATTGTTCGACTATCGTAAGCTACCCCAATAAATTTCCTTTTACTACAATCCATTCTGTCAACTCTGTTTTCTCTAGAGAACACTGACTAATACAATCGCCAAGGTGGGGATGATGGAACTATTGTTTTGAAATCATTGGTGATGTGAAAAAATAAAAGTTTAAGAAGTCAAGTGATAATTGTCATCATTAGAATGGTTTCCAGCCAAGAGAGTTCAAAAACAATATGTTCATCAAAAAGCATTATAAAAACATGGAACTCATTGGAACCATTAACCAGGTCTAGCTAGGCATTTCTAACCTTTGGCAAACAAAGTGGCTTTTTTGCATGTGTATGTGTTCATACGTTTGTATGTGTGTGGGTGCACCTATGTTTGCAGATGTATGTACATGTGTACATGTGTGTGCTCATGTGGAAGCCAGAGGTTAATATTGATTGAATTCCTCAACCTCTCTCTACTTTATTTTTTGAGACAGGGTCTCTCACTGAACCTGAAGCTCCTGATTGGGATAGACTGGGGATCCTCCTTCCTCTGCCTCTCCAGCACTAGGAATACAGGTGTGCCCAGCTTTTATGTGAGTGCTTGATTCAAATTCACATCATCATGCTTAAACAGCATGCACTGAGCAATCATCCCAGGCCATAGATTAATGTTTAACAAAACAGTTACATGAGACAGTCATAAATCTTCAGAGCAGAAAAAAATTACTAAAGAATGTTTAAAACTAATTTAAGTGTGACAAAAATATCTATATTATTTCATATTATTTAAGTCAAATTTGATTTAAACTGAGTAGAATAATAAATCAAGGCATGAAGAATCCATTTTATAAATGAAACTCCATTTTGTAAAACTAGCTTCACTTTAGATTGGCCTCCCCCTCCCTAAAGGAGGCCTGGTGATAAAGACCCAGGAAAAGAAAAAAAAAAAGATTCCATAAAAGGGAACATATGGCTGTCCCAGAATGAGGGCTGGATCTGGGATGTGGCCCCAAAGCGGTAACCAACCAGG